>JAXQQM020064305.1:0-57438 GCA_034641835.2 Pinus albicaulis | reverse complement strand
TCTAATTAAATATTTATTTTTCTTTGAATTTTTACTTAAAAGTTATAGAAAGTGGAAATTCCGACTCTAATACCATATGTAACAATTCCAAAATTTAACATGCAACTACTTATATCAAATATGAAATTAAAAATTAATACACAAACTATTAAAAAGATATCATAGAAATTTCATAAATACGAGGAAAGATTACTTACCTGTAATGACAATATTCCTTACTTGAGACCTCGAAGTGGAATGATACTTGTATCCCACTAATCGCAACAAAGTATTGGGGATGACTATACACCCAACTGTAGGCTCAACTGCACACAATCTTTCTACACATGGCTATCCCTGAGCCCTCATTCAACATATTACTGTCTTTGAATCTTTTGTCTCACAATACCTTTCTCCCAAGGGAATAGATGAAATAATGATAAATCTCATCTTCCTCAACATCTATTAAATAGACCAAACAATAGAAAGGGAACCACATGCACACATTCCATATGTCAACATGCAAATTTTATTTCTCTATTTTAATTTTTACTTAATTTAAATTTTCTCTTAATTTAACTCTTTCTTATTTTATTCCATTTTACTTTTTGTTAACTTTACTTATTTTTACTATTTTCTATAGTTTTCTTAATTCAACTCTTTCTTATTTTATTCATTTTTAATTTTGTTAATTTCACTTATTTTTACTATTTTAATAGTTTACTTTTATATATTTTTATTTAGAACTCAAGTTTATTGTTACTATTTTATTTATTTATTATTATTATTCTCTTTATTATTTATTATGTATTTACTATTATTGACTTATTATTTATTTAATAATATTATATTATATTATTTATTTATTATTTATTATTTTTATTATTATTAGGGGATATTACAGATTGCGACTCCGTCTCTAACTCGACTTGGCCTAGTTGATTTCAATGACTCAGTCGTTGTTAAAAATACATTATATATATATATATATATGAAAAACATATTTTTAGTGATTTTCGTCTATGTTTTCAAACTAGAAGCATTAAAATATAGAGAGAAGAGGACATATGATCAAAGTATGCTCATGAATATATCTATTATATCAAAATGGAACCTAGTGCACTATGTAATACATGTAATATATAGAGATCAAAACAAAAACACATAACCAAGGAGGCTCTAAATGACCTCTACAACAAAACATCACTAGTCACCACTGCTAAACAACGCAAGATAATCTAGCTCAAACTCTCAATCAAAGTCAGACGGGAAAACCCATGGCTCCTCACTATTGCTCCAAAAACCAAATCCAACTCTTCACAAACTGCTCACAAAATCTCAAACAAATCAAATGAGTTAGTTGTGATTAAATGTAAGGTGGTTGGGTCATGTTTTTACGCTTGAGAGAGTTATAGACATTAAGAAAAAAAATCCAAAAAAAATTGAGTTTGATGTCGGAGTTTCCGCATGTTTCCCCCACAAACTAGCTTGGCCACTTTAAGACAGGCTCAGCTGAATTCCTCATTCTGGCACTGAACCGACTGAATCGGTGTCCAGCTCGACCGACTAGCCACCAGACTAGTTTTCGCACCCAACCAACTTGGTAGGAGTCCGTCTCGGCTGGCTTGGTCGATTCTGAATTGGTTCGAACATTTTTTAAAAAACTAATTTGAATAATGGGTTCTAATATTAAAGTTTCAATGTTTGCATTTTAATATGTTAATATTAATCATGTGGAGCGTCGATTCTCTTGGTATTAATATTGTTGTTTTAATGTGAAATTACATTGTAATTTATCCATAATATTAAATTACATTAGGTCTTTATGCACTTAAAGTTTGAGTTTTAATTCTACACAATATTATTCAACCACATTTAAAGTTATTGATTATGTTCATTTTTAATATTGGGTTTTATATTGGTGTTTTAAAGCTGGGTTTCCATGGTTGGATTTTAATATGTTTATATAAATCATGTTGGTGTTAAATAAACATGGTTTTAATATTTGGGTTTTAATGTTATATTATATTGAAATTTACCCAATGTTACAATGATAAATTACAAAATTAGGCAATCAAATTTACTCAAGTTTTTGAGTATCTTCATTATTAATATTTGGTTTAATATTCAGATTTTAATGTTGCCTTTTAATATTGAGTTTTTATATTTTGGTTTTAATGTTGCATTACATTTCAATTTATCCAACATCGCAATGTGATATTACAAAACTAATGAATCACATTTACTATTGTTGTTGGCTATGTCTAGTTACAATATTCAGGTTTTTGGGTTTTAATATTCTCTTTTAATATTAGGGTTTTAATATTATGTTTTCATATTAGGTTTTTAAT
Source organism: Pinus albicaulis (assembly GCA_034641835.2). Classification (NCBI taxonomy): domain Eukaryota; kingdom Viridiplantae; phylum Streptophyta; class Pinopsida; order Pinales; family Pinaceae; genus Pinus; species Pinus albicaulis. The sequence continues at coordinate 55,108 of JAXQQM020064305.1, read as the reverse complement.
ATGTTAATATTAATACCCTCATGTGTTTGATGACATTGGTTTCATTACTTGGTTTTTAATGTTATATTGCATTGCAATTACTCTAATATTGCAAAAATTGTCAACCACATTTACTAAGGTTGTTAACTATGTTTGAATTCAATATTGAGTTCTTTTTATTGACTGAATTTAATATTTCTGTTTCAAAATTTGGTTTTTCAATATTGATCACTTCAGTTTATAATATTAATAATAACTTGGCTTTATAATAGTAATCTTTTAGGTTTTTTAATTCCTTAGGTTTATAATATCAACAATCCCTTGGGTCTATTAATGTGTTAAATTTATATTATTCATATTCCCAATGGTTTATTAATCCATGGGGTTTTATTTCTAATCTTAGGGTTTAATATCACTTCCTTACGTTTATAGTCGCTTGGGATTATAATATTAATCTTAGGGTTTAATATTATTCCCCTGGGTTTATAATCACTTAGGTTTATAATATTAATCATTTTTCTTTTTACAATTTCTTGGGTTTATAATATAAAAAATTCCTTAAGTTTATTGACCCCTTGCATTTACAATGTTGAGTTTTATTGTTTTAATATTTAGATTTTAATTTATTTATATAAACCATGTTGATGTTAAATATTTTTTTTTTTATATTTCGGTTTTAATATTAAATTATATTGCAATTTATCCAACACCATAATGAGAAATTACAAAATTAGGTTATCAGAATTACTAAAGGTTGTTGATTAGGTTCATTTTAAATATCTAGATTTAATATTAGGGTTTTAATGTTTGGTTTTAACATTTGTTTTTTATATTTGGGTTTTATTCTTATATTACATTGCAATTTATCAAATGTCGGAATGTGAGATTACAAAACATGTGAACCACATTCACTATATTTGTTGACTATGTTTCGTTTTAATATTGAAGTTCTAATGTTTTGTTTTAATATTGGGTTTTAATATTAGGGTTTTAATATTATGTTTTAAGATTAAGTTTTTAGTATGTTAATATTACGACCTTTATGTTTTTGATGAATTTGGTTTAAATATTTTGGTTTTAACGTTAAATTTCATCTCAACTAATCGAACATTGCACATTTACATTCCAAAATTTTTCATCCAAATTTACTAGGTTTGTTGACTGTGTTTGGTATTAATATTGTGATTTTATTATTGGCTTTTAATATTTGAGTTTAAATTTTTTTTTTCCAATATTGATCCCTTAGTTTTATCATATTAATATTAGTATTGAGACTTTGTTATTTTATTTTAATATTTGAGTTTAAATATTTGGTTTTTCAATATTGATCCTTAGATTTTATAATATTAATAATACCTTGGGTTTATAATGCTAATCCTTTGGGTTCTTTTATTTATTGTTTTATAGTATAAAAAATCCTTTGGGTATTATTAATTCCTTGGGTTTATATTATTGATCCCTTGCTCAATAATCATGGTCACATTGTGACAAAGTTTGTCTATTTTTCCAACGTCAGATTATGAAAACTATGGTCATCAATAATCAACCATGGTAAAATGTCCCATTGTGACAAAGAATGTCTCAATGTGAAAACCAACCATAGTCAACCATGGTCCAACGTCGCATTGTGACAAATATTGTGTCAATATGAAAATAAATCATGGTCAACCATGGTCAACCATGTTTATGTTAGGGTTTATAATATTTATCTTAGGGTTTTTATACCTTAGGTATATGATATTATTCTTTTGGGTTTAATATTATTCCATTGGATTTTTTCTATTAATCCCTTTGTTTTATTAGTCACTTCAGTTTATAATATCAATCCCTTGCGTTTATTAATCTAGAGGTTCATATTCCTTAGGCATAATATTATTCATAGGGTTTATAATATTAATCCTAGGGTTTAATATAAATCCCTTGGGTTTAGTATTATTAGGCGTGGGTTTATAAACCCTTTTGGTTTCAGTATTTTTTTTCTGGTAAGTTGTGCTAATCTATTAATTCGAAAACATATAAGTACATAGTTTATAGGTAGGGTTGGTAAGTTGTGCTTAACGAATCCTTACCTTTGTTACACTGATTCTGGCCTATCGTAGGGGAGGGGCTTAGCCCAGACAAAACTTGTGAGAAAAAACAATTGTGTGCGCAGTAGCGCTGATGCATTTAGGAGCATGAAAGGAGGAAATGACATTGTGGCTCTATCGGCACGCATGACAAAAAATAAAAAATAACTGAAAAACAACACTAGCATTATGAGTCGTCATCATCACTGTGGTGGGGAGTGTCCTTGAGGATGGGACAGGCAGGGGCCTGCGCGATGGCCATTTCCTTGGCAACTTCCACTTCAGTAGCAATGCGAATGGGGAGATTTGATAGTGCGTAGAGGATGGGAGAGTCTAGATCTACCCCTTCCGGATCCTTCGTCCAAACATCGTCGAAATCCATGATCCAAATGTCTGAATCTTCATCTGCTTACGTAGGGCTTTACGGAGGTGTTAGGATGCTATGCGGAGAGGGATCCCTGGAGGTGAAGGTGGACCTCCTCGCACCAAATCTTCCTCTTATTGTCGAGCTCCTGGAGGAGTCTACGCACTGCTCCAAACTAAAACGATGGCTAGCAAGGGAATTTTTCGAGGAGCCCTCAAGCCATTTGATAGGATTGTCCTCACCGCAATGGTACTGACCCAGGAGAGAAGCTCTTTGACCACCACAAATAGTGATTTGGTGCAACCTGGGAGCCATTGCGCACTTGGGAGGGGTGGCAGGGGGAGCACAAGGACCAAAAAACTTACAGAGGCTGGGAGGCAGGTGCACAGGATGCAATGCACTAGGAAAAGGGGATCTGCGTAGCTTCACTCCAGGACTTGGACTACGCAGCTAATTGGTTTCATTGAGCTTCCAAATCAGAGGAGAAGAATGCAACAAAGAGCGGATGATGGATGGAAGGGGCTAAGAGTTGGAGGATATATAGGTGTACAGATGAGGCATGTTAGAGAGGCTATGATTGTTCTCTGTGTGAGCCTCAAGCTAATAGCCAGACGCAGAGGGGTAAGCGAGGTTGCAATAATGATTATGCAACATGGTCATTAATGGAGGTAAGGGTGAGGTGATGGTCTGGGTTAGGTGATACCAGGGCTGTCCATTCTTTGTGATCAATGTTTCTGTGAGGATCGTGTAAGGCGATAACTATGATTGGATCCACAGCTAGTGGGGGATTGCCTTGAGGATCTCCGCAGTATACATGAGTTAGGTTTTTCTGTCCACCCGTGTCAAGCGTGTCACCCGCATCCGGGACTTTGGGTTTTAGTATTACTCCCATGGCCAACCATATTTATTTTATGGTTTATAATATTTATCTTGGATTTGTATACCTTAGGTTTATAATATTATTCCCTTAGGTTTATAATATCAATCCCTTGGTTTTATTAATGTAGGGGTTCATATCCCTAGGGTATAATATTATTTGTAGGGTATATAATATTAAACCAAGGGTTTAATATTATTCCCCTAGGTTTATAATCCCTTGGGGGTTTAGTATTAATTTTTTGGATTTATTATTCCCTTGGGTTTATGATATGAATCCCTCGGGTTTATTAATCTAAGGTTTATATTCCCAAGGTATAATATTATTCATAGGGTTTACAATATTAATCTTAGTTTTTAGTATAAATAACTTGGGTTTATAATCAAGGTCGACCATGCTCCAACTTCACTTTTTGACATCGATTGTCCTAGGCATGGTAAACTGTGTTTATTTTACCATTTATAATATTTTTCATAAGGTTTATATACCTTTTTTTATAGTATTTATATTTGGTTTTTTCATAGGATTTTCTCAATATGAAAATCAACCATGGTCAACCTTGGTCAAACATGGTCAACCATGGTCAATAATATTCAATCATGGTTAACCATGGTCAACAATGGTTCAGCGTCACATTGTGAAAATATTGTCTCAATATGAAAATAAACCATGGTCAACCATGGTCAACCATGGTGCAACATCACAATGTGACAAATATTTTCTCAAAATGTAATTCAACCATGGTAAACAATGGTAAACCATGGTAAAATTGTGACGAAGTGTGTCTATTGCTCCAACATCACAATTTGACACCCATGGTCATCCACGATCATCCACTGTCAACCATATTCTAACGTCGCATTGTGATAAATATTTTATGAATGTGGAAATCAACTATGGTTCAATGTCACATTGTGACAAATATTGTCTCAATATGAAAATCGTTCATTGTCAACCATGGCCCTACGTCACATTGTGACAAAGATTATAACAGTATGAAAATCAACCATGGTCAAACATGTTTATTTTAGGGTTCATAATATTGATCTTAGGGTCTATATACCTTGGGTTTATAATATTAATTCGTTGGGTTTATAATCCATTGGGTTTTTTTGTCCCTTAGGTTTATAATATCAATCCCTTAGGTTTATTAATCTAGTGTTTCATATTCCTACGGTATAATATCGTTCATATGATTTATAATATTAATCCTAGGGTTTAATATAAATCCCTTGGGCTTATAATAGTATTCAACCATGGGAAACCATGGTTTGACGTCACATTGTGACAAATATTGTCTCAATATGAAAATCAACCATGTTGAACCATCTTCAAACATCATCAACCATGGTGAATCATGGTCAACCATGCTCTGGCGTCACATTTGATTATTATTTTTTTCTTTATTAACATTATTAATAACTATGATAATTATTTTTAATTATAATTATAATTATAACTATTATTATTATTATAAAATATAAATATTAACTTGCACAAACACATTAATAAATGTGGTTGATATACACAAGTAGGCGTATGTCAATTAATTTCACAACCACATTAGAAAATGTGTTTGAAAAACATCGATAAGATTTAATAATAATAATAATTAATAATTAATAATTAGTTTAATAAAAAAAAATATTATAATTATAAATAATTTATGTTAATTATAGTTAATTAAAATCATTAACTAATTATTAAAATCATTTTAAATTGATTGTGTGTGTGTGTATATATATATATATATATATATATATATATATATATATATATATATATATATATATATATATATATATATATATATATATATATATTTCAATCAAATATTAATAATATTTAATATTAGTTAAATTTTAATAATAATAAAATGAGTAATAATTTTAAAATTATTATAATTATAATTACTAATAATAACTAATAACTAATTTATGTTAATTATTTTTAATTAAAATTATTAAATAATTATCAAAAACATTTTAAATTAATTATTGTTATTACTCATTAATCAATATTATTAGGACTATTATTATTAATTAATATTAATAGTATTAATAATATTATTATTAGGATTTGGTCGATGTTTTGAACCAACTAATGTGGCTCATCCTTAGGACAAGGTGAAAAAAAAATCGATCTTAACGAATAAATAGTGTGGATGTGTCATTGCCTGGCTATAGTCGTTGAAAAATAGTCGATAAAAACTATTCGTTGTTAACAAATTATTTATTTGTTAGGGTATAATATTAAATTATTATATGTTAAGATAATTTAATAAGAGATTGGTTAATGAATAATATTGAAATTAATAATAAATATGTCAAAAAATATAAATAAATGAATAAATATTCATAATATAATAGGGTAATACAAGAATTTAATAATAAATATCTAAATAAAAAGGGGGTTAGAAAGTATTATTTTTATTCTTAATAAAAATTAAAAATATATATATTAAAATAAATAAACAAAAATCGAGACCAGAGGGGTATACAAGAATCATCAGCAAGGGAGAGAGTAATCATCTAAAGAGAGCAGGAGTCCAACTCTTACTCAATTTCCACCCATCATCCCTATTGAGATTATTAGCATGCCTTTCAATCTCAATATCTTCCGTGAGCTTCTTCTGCTAGAAGTGATCAACCTTGGCAATGGCTTTGGAATCCTTAATGAAGATATGGTGACACGATTTTTCAGCATGCTCTGCAAGAGCAGATGTGCGGGATCGATTATGTATAATTCCTACATCATTCTCTTGGATTCTCAATCTAATGGATCAAACTCTTTCCGCAATATAGTGAGTACCACAGGAGAAAGGAACCATGTAAACACCTTTATCTCTAGGGTCGATAGGTTCCTTTACAGATCCAAGAGAGTTTCTAATAGTAAAGAGAGGTTTGAAAGAAGAGGAGACATTATTATTTCTAAGGACATGGGAAATTATGTCCGAAGATGATCTACTAGAGTTGATCCTATCTCCAAAGTTCATCTCCCATTTATCCATGGGACTTCGAACAAAATTTCATGTCCTTAGAAAGAATAATTTCTCCCCTTCTTTCAAGCCTCTCTGTACTATTAGAAACTCTCTCAGATATGAAAAGGACCCTATTGGCCCTAAAGACTTAAAGGTGTTTACATGGTTCCTTTCTCCTGTGGTACTCCCTATATTGGGGAAACATGTTGATCAATTAGAGAGAGAATCCAAGAGCATGTTGTAGACATTAGACACAATCGATGTCGCACATCTGCTCTTGGAAAGCAAGCTTAAAAATCATGTCAGCATGTATGCATTGAGGATTCCAAAGTCATTTCCAAGCTTGATCACTTCCACGATAAGAAGCTAATGGAAGCCATTGAGATTGAAACGCATGTTAATAATCTCAACAATGATGATGGGAGGAAATTGAGTAAGAGCTAGACTCCTACTCTCTTTAGATGATTTCTCTCCCCCTTGTTCTTGAGTCTTGTATTCTCCTTTGATATATATATATATATATATATATATATATATATATATATATATATATATATATATATATATATATATATAAACTTTTATTAAGAAAAAAAATAAAAATTTCTAACCCCCTTTTTATTTAGATATTTATTATTAAATTCTTGTATTACCCTATTATATTATTAATAGTTATTTATTTATTTATATTTTTTGATATATTTATCAATAATTTCTATATTATTCATTAACCCAATTATTATTAAAATGTCTTAAGAGATAATAAATTAATATTATTCCCTAACAAATAACTAATTAGTTAACAATGACTAGTTTTTATCGGCTAGTTTTCAATGACTATAACTGGGCAATAATACATCCACACTATTTATTCATTAAGATCGATTATATTTTTCACCTTGTCCTAAGGTTTAACAACATTAGTTGGATTGAAAGGTCGACCAAATTCTAATGATTTGATTAATCCGAAAGACACTATGTTCTAAATTATGGATCACAAAAGTCTTAGATCTAATAAAATATTATTACTTTTATTTTAAATTTAATTTCATTTCATTAGTAAATAATAATAATAATAAATTAATATTACTATTCAATATTAATTTATTATTATTAAAATTTAATTAATCTTATCATTATTAATTAAATATTAATAATATTTAATATTAATTATATTTTAATAATAATACTATTAATTTTTTATTATTATTATTATTTAATAATGAAATGAAAATTAATTAAAAATAAAAGTAATAATATTCATCATATCCATTAATAATAATAGTCCTAATAATAAAGATTAATGAGTAATAATGATAATTAATTTAAAATGATTTTAAGAATTAATTAATAGTTTTAATTAATAATAATCAAAATTTATTAATTATTATTATTAATTATAATAATAATATTTTTTGTATATATCAATTTTTGGGATTCAAGTGCGTTTAAGTTAGTAACTCATATATGACCAATTTCATGAGAGGTAGTCTTAAGTCACTAATTTCTAATGATTTTTGAATAGTCCATTTAGAATTCATTGCATTAGGTGATGTTCACAAGGGTGAAGAAGTGGGATTGAAACTCGTGAAATGAATCGCATAGCGCCAAGCATCACTTCCAGTGCTTGAACCCAGTAACCAAGACTTTCCGCGAGGTTACCCATTTGAGATCACCTTTAGCCTAAGCGCACTTAACTATAGAGTTTTTCCCACAATCAAACACACTCAACCTGCTACCCCATTTATAATAATAATAATTTTTTTATTAAAATAATTATTTTTTTCATTATTGTTATAACAATATTTATTATTATTATTTATAACAATATTTATTATTTATTATTATTATTGATTATAATTATAATAATTTTTAAAATTATTACTCATTTTATTATTATTAAAATTTAATTAATATTAAATACTAATAATATTTAATTTATATTAATAATATTTGATTAAAAATAAAAGTAATATAATTTTTTAATAATATTATTAATATTAATTAATAATAATAGTGATTAATCGGTATTAACAACAATTAATTCAAAATTATTTTAATAATTAATTAATGATTTCATTAACATAAACTAATTATTATTATTATTATTATTAGAATAGTTATTTATTTTGAGATAGGGAATTCAAAATTTCTATAGTTTTCATGTTTCTGTTTATGTTTCAAGTCTAAAACAAGACTCATCATCAGGACAAAACCTATGAAGAAGAGGAGGAAAAATACAATAAATACTAAATGGAACGAAAGGAAAGGAGAGAATGAGGAGAAATAAAGAACCGACTAGTAAAAATATCAAAGGATCATAATAAGTATATTTTAGCTTATTTAATATTATTATTATTATTATTATTAATTAATTAATTAATAATAATGACCACTTATGGATATTAATTAAAATATTATTAGAAATAATTCTATTGACAATAATATTAAAAGTATTAATATTAATAACGGGTTTAATTATCCAATAGGTATATTAAATTTTATAATAAATTAAGGGTTTTATTAGGTCAAGATAAAGCCATTAACAGATAAAAAGGGAATGATAAGGGGGTTAATTATAATTTATTAGTACTTTATTATAATATTTAATACAACTAATAGATAAAAAGGGAATGATAAGGGGGTTAATTCGAATTTATTAGTACTTTATTATAATATTTAATTAGTATTAGTTAATTTTGATTACTAGTAAATTTCGTTAAATAATAATAATAAGGATTAATACTTGTAAATTATGAATAAATTTTTAAGTTTAATATTAATAAGGTTATGATTAAAGTTATAAATGATAAGTAGATGTAATATTATTATGATGAAGTCTTATTATTCTTAATAGTGTAATATTATAAATATTAATTAGTAATAGTTAATTAGTACTAACAATATTTGTTAATTAATATTAATAATAAAGTCCAATATTTTTATTAGATATTTAATCTAATTTAATAGGATTCTTTCTTAGAGAAGGTTAATTTTAGGAAATTTTTGTGTTAAAAGTTAATTTCAAGGGGAATAAAAGAGGGGGGTGATCAGAAGTGAAGGGAAGAATGAAGAATAGGTGAGATGGGAGGGCGATAATAAGAATTTGGAGGAGGTTACAATCAACAAAGAGGACGAGGAGGAGGGGAGATTATATGCGAACATCAAGGGACATAAATGGGCAAAGGGATTATAGTATTAGAGCGAAAGGGAGTAGAATTGAGGAGGCGCTACGGGATAAATTAGAGCTAGGGGAGGGGTGAGAGGGAAAAAATGTACAATGAGATGGGATTATAATTTATGAGCGGGCAAATAAGGGGATCCAATTCCTACTAACCTCCAAACCCCCATCCATGTTGAACTTTTTGGGGTGTTCGATGATTTCCAGCATCTCACAAATTTTACATTTGAAATGGTGTTTTTCATTGGAAATCACCATAGCGTCTTCAAGGCAGATATGGTGACAAGTCTTCTTAGTGTGTTCATCTAGAGCCGAGGTTTGGGTTCTTCCATTTATGATGTTAGTTCCATGCTATTTAAGCCTAATTTTATAATACCTTCCTCTTTCTCCAATATAACACTCCCCACAGGAGAAATGTGTTTTGTAAACACCCTTTTTTTGGAGGTGATCAGGGTTGTCTTTAACAAATTAGATTCTTTTTCTAATGGTAATTAGAGGCTTAAAATAGGTTCCAATATATTTTTTAGCAAGAACTTTAGCTAGTTTGTTGTGACTCCCTTAATGTAAGGAAGCTATGCTTTTGTGCTAAGGGAATCATCTGGTGGATTTATTTTATTTCTAGATCGGGGTCTTTGAATGGCTTTGATGATGTCTTTATTTTTATATCCATTCTTATGAATGCCTTTCTTAAACATCTATTTTCTTCTTTAATTTCACTATCATCTGATATCATGAAAGCTCTTGGCAGGATGGTGGTGTGAATCCACATGAAGGTAATTATATTTGTGCGCTTTTTATCTAAACACTTTATGGCCAATACATCCATCTTTATTTATGATGAGGGGAATTTCCAGGAATGGGATGCAGTTGTTACCTTTACCTTCCATTGTAAACTAGATATCCTTTGAGATGCTATTATTATTATTATTATTATTATTATCGATGTTTTCCAACCACATTTGTTAATGTGGTTGTGCATCTGATTGACATAATCCTATTAGTGTATACCAACCACATTTATTAACTTGGTTGTGCTAGTAAATAGGTTATTATATAATAAGTATCAAATCAATTACTTCACATAAAATAAAATAATAATAATAATAATAATAAATTACAATGACATAAGTAAAATTATGAATTAAAGTGTGTGTGTATATATATATATATATATATATATATATATATATGTATATATATAACTCAACTTCTACGATCCATGTAGAAAAAAAATTATGATTAAAAGAAGGATGTAGAAAACTAATTATAATTAAAAAAATGTCAAGCTAACTAAAGAGCAGGTAGGGATCTAATTACCACGTGGCCACTCCAAACATAAAAGAAAACATGAAACTACATTTTTAGGAGACCAAACGTAATATTTCTTTAGGTAGAGACCATTTTCGAGCTCTCCCAAAGAAACACCGTCATAGTCGACTAGTTCATAGGCCCCTTTGGTTAGTACACATTTTACAATGTAAGGACCATGCCACATAGGTTATAATTTACCGGCGTCTATATTATCATGTGTTTGATCATAGACCGAGACTAGGTCACCTTCTGAATTTGAACTAGGAAGCATGTTTCGATCAAACTAAGCCTTAATGCGTTTCTTATGAACCTCACTAGCTAGTGGAGCATCAAAGTGAGTCTAATATAGTCACACTAAGTAAAAAAAATGTTCCTCCTCTGCAGAGGTAGCTGGTAACAACTCAATGGCTAGTTTCAATGTGGAATTTCACATTCAAATAGCAAAAAATTCCTCCAAACCGTAAACAAGGTGGAAGGGATTAAATCCAATATATGTTTTTGTAGAGGTACAATACGCCCACAAGGCTGAAAAAAGCATAGCATGCCATTTTTGTATATGACTTCTTAATTTTTTTTTATCATATTGGTAAAAACCTTTTTAACAACTTCTACTTGGCCATTGCCTTCTAGATAATGAATAGAGATGTCATGGCACATTCCAAACTGTGCATAAATTTTGGTCATCATAAATTTTCGAAAGTGGCTACCATGGTTCGTAATGATTTCTCATGGTACGCGAAACCTAGAAATTACAGCATTGAATATGAAATTGTTTATGGCTTTTCCATCATCCTTATATGTAGTCATCACCTCAACCCATTTTGTAGAATAATATACTACGAGAAAAATATACCCATGCCCCCTGACTGAGTGAGGGTTTCATGTAACAAATCAATGCACCATTTAGCAAATGGAATGACAGTTATGATTGGGTGAAGAGTAATTCAAGGCGCACATATCTTGTGATTGTAAATCTGCAATTTATGGCACTTCTCAAACTCAACTATGAAATATTTAAAAATTTAGGGTCAGAAATAGCCACCGCACAATATATTTTGGGTAATGGAAAACCCTAACATATGACCACCACAAGCTCCATAATGGAATTCATTTAATGCTTTCTTCGCTTCGTCATGATTCAAGTAGTTTCGAAATATGGAATCAACACCATGACGATAATGTGTATCACCAATAATAGTATATTGTTGGGATTAGTACTAGATTCGACGACGATCAGTTTGAGAAAATTTGGGCCAGAAAGTCTAATTTTGAATATATATAATGATATCTCCATACTAGGGATCTAAATTACTGAAAAGAAAGAGAGATTTGTCCAGAAGAGAATCCTCTGTCATGGTTTTTGTCTCAGTATAGGGAAAGTCATAAAATAATTCTGCAAATACCAATGATTTCTTAGATTTAGATCTTTCGATTTCTTAATCAAAATGTTGTAGGATAATAACTTCCATTTAGATAATTGCTCCCCTAGTAAGTATATAATAATAATGTACATCATAGGGTTGCAATCATAGATCATGATTATTTTTCGTAACGGCTTGAACAGATTCCAAGGACAATTTCTACCATGTGCATATTTGATTCCAGTTTTTGTGAGATACCTACTCAAATAATCGATCACATGTTCAAGGCTAGATTCATATTCCTAAAATAGCACCATGCCTATGGTGGCATCAGATTGATTTAAACATAAAGTATTCCTAATGATAATCAGGCAGATGCAATAATTGTGTGTGGGTCAATGTGTTATTCAATGTATCAAAAGATATTTGAGTAACATTGTCCCAAAAAAATGGGATACCTTTTTTCAATAGTCGAGTAAAACCTTTAGTTATCTCGGAATAGTCAAGTATGAATCTACATAAAATTTTCATTTTCCCTTGAAAAATTTTGAGTTGGCGGAGATTAGAAGGCGGAGGAAAATTGTTAGTAGCCTCTACCTTGAGTGGATCGACATGAATTCCTTCTGTTGACAAGACAAATCCCAAATATCAACTAGATTCCACACAAAATACACATTTGTGAGGATTTCGATGAATATTATAGTGCCTACATCTAATTAAAATTGGTTTCAAATGCATTGGATGATCTTATTGTCTCAGTGAATGAGGTGGTAAGTCATCTAAGTAGGGTTGCACAATATGTTTGATATCATGAAATGTGTAAGACATTTCCCTCTCAAAATTTGTGCCAACATTCTTCAATCCAAAAGGGAGTTTCAAATAAGCAAAGGTTCCATGAGGAAAAATAAACGCAATTTTATGCTGAACGATAGCGAGTATGTTTATTTAATTGTATGCGAGAAATTCATCCATAAAATAAAAAATCTCATATATAGCACAATCATCAACAATTTGATTGATATAAGGAGTAGGGTAATTGTCCTTTAGACAATATTTGTTGATATCTCTATATTCGAAACATACTCTAACAGTCCCTTGCTTCTTGTTAGCTAGAACAATATTGGACACCCAATCAATCGAGGGAACAGGATAAATGAAACCATCTCTAAGTATTTTTTTAAATTCAGCTCTTATAACAATAGTTTTTCATGGATGCATTGGACATAATCTTTGTCTAACAGTTTTGGCGTCTGGTTAAGTCTTAATTTCATGAACTACAATTCTAGGGTCAATTCCTAGCATTTCATCATTGGACCAGGAAAAAATGTCTCTGAATTCATGAAATAAGGCTTTAGATATCTCAATTTTGTCAAGGGAACATGAATTACCTATGTGAATGTTCTCGGTAATTCAAGGTTTAATTGAGAGTTTGATGGGTACTGTTGTAGATAGGTTTCCTAGATTCATTTCAGAATCTGAATGAATTATTGACATAGGACATTGAGGACTATTGAAATTATCAGATGAAAAATCATTCTCGATTTTATCAAGTTTAGGAAGAAAGGATGAATGATGATGATAATCGTCCCATGGAATTTTGTCCAAAGTCATGATTTCCATGATACTTTTCTTAGTTGGAAACTCATTATCAAAGGAATCAGGGAATTATATTGGTAGTAAACGTAATAAATGAGAATAATCATCAATAATCACATTCACTTGATCAGTTTTAGATGATGGTGGGCAAGAAAATGATTGAACTTCCTGATAAGCCAATTAAAATAAACTCAAAGGAATCTCACTGCCATACAAGGTAAATTCAAACTTTCAAGGAACAATCCAAGGATCTGAAGATTGTATTGCGATTTATATAATCATATTGACTTAGGAAATATTATGAGTAAAATTGGGTGGAGGGAGTGAAAAATTTGCCATAATAGATGAATCCTTAAGCAAACCTAACCCAAAATAGTCATACGAAGTAATCGATTTTCCAACAAATTTTTTGTTACCTATAGAATTAGGGTCTAAATTGTATTAAGAAAATTGGTCTAATTTTACAATTTTTCCTTTATGGGGAAACATTATCATACGAAAAAATTACGAGACCACTACCAACATAGCATAAGACCAACCTTGTCCTAGTAATAGATTATAATCGAGTTTATCATCAACAACTTCAACTACAACTACAACCTTTTTACCTTCTAGCTCTATAGGCAGATAATTTAGAATTCCATATCGACGAAACCTCTTCCATCAAAAGCTTTCCCAGTTGTGGGAAACGGATTAATAGCTAGAGAACCCAAGGCATTCCAGCAAGGAATATACATGATACACATACAATATCCTTTCTCAATCACCATGGGACAGACTCATTTACTTATAATGAAAAATGGTACTTGGAATGCTAGTTGATGTGGAAGTATAGGTACATAAGTCTCTAGATAAAATAAAATAAGAGTACAATCATGGGGATAAATATCTCCTATTACTGAAAAAATAAATTTCCTTTATGCGAGAAAGGTCTGCAACACTTCAAGGGTCGACATTATTGAACTTGACATATTCATATCTTCAACCATGTTGTAATTCCGAGTAGCTCGTGCATGAGGATTGAAATTTGACTTTCGAAGAACACCTTTAGGAGGCAGTCAAATCACCATGTCATAATTATTTTTTTCAATCTATAATTTTTTGTGATGAAGAGGAATTGATGTGGAAAATTTATTGGGTGAAAAAGTATCATTTCCATTTACAACATGACCCTTAGATCCATAATTTTTAGATCTCGTGGCTACCATAACTTGTCAGGGTTGTGTGAAACCATATTACTACCTTGAGAAGGGAATGGATCCTTAAAAACAGTAGGGATGGGTGAACCTTTAATGAATTTAATAACCTCAATGTGACAAGGGAACTCCATGGCGTAATGATCTTCATCACAGATTAAATAAGGACAACTTGAGTTTTTCTTATTTTCATTAGATGGTTTCGTTTTATATGATTTCTCTTTTGAAGAAGCATTTTGTTTTTCTTTACCTTTTCCTTTATTTTTATCTCTAGCCGATTTATTCTTACGAGTAGATGAATCTACAAAAATAATAACATAAGTAATTTTGAAAGAAGGATTTCCTTTGGGTGAATTTGGTAAAGTCACAATCAGAGTAAATTTGGAAATTTTCTTCTTACTCTTATATTGGATAACATAAACAACCACACAATAAATAGAGTGAGATCCTATAGTAGTTGAGCTTATTTGAATAGGGCGAGGCAGATCTGAAATCTTATCATACAAGTGTCGTACTATGTGTAAACAAGGTCTAGATATTGGGCACAAGAAATAAATTTCTCTTCAGTTACAACACCTCGTTTGGCCACATATTTAATAATGACTACAAGTAAATATTTTGTAAACCATTAAGCCAAAATTTGATGTGGAATGAAAACCTAAACTAAATGATGTCTACGTCTCCATTCGTGTATATGATAAAAAATATGAGTAGACGAGGATTGTTTTAAAGAAGTCAAAATTTCGGTATGAGCATCATAATGAATTGGTAACTAAAAATGTGTCAAAAAATCAATGGCTAACGCATTGAATTTATGAAAAGAAGTTTGTGGTAACTCAATGTGCCATTTTGTTGTTGAACGGATTAAATTTCGTTGGAAAAGTCACAATCTAATGGAATCATCGATTAATAAGATTTACACACAACAAAGATGATATGTCATGAGATTGTTTGATGGGTTTTCTCCTGATTTTCCTTCAATTTTGAGAATGTCACTAGGAAAATTAGTAGGGATTTCTAGCCAAAATGGGAAATAGTAAATAGGATCATTCGTTAGAAGAGACAAATAAAGTAACTCTAAAGTTGTAATGAACAGTAACTGTTAGTTGTTATCTTGTTGTGAAAATTGATTACCCTGTGGGATTAGCCCAATACCTGGAGGAGGATATCTAGGATATCCTTGGATATCCTTAGTAATTGAATTTTTTATTCCTCTAGGATAACCAGGGTGAGACATACCAAAACTATGGTTGAGATATAAGGATGACAATGGTATGGTTGACTCTGGAAAGTCATATTTTGGCCCATCTACCCCCAAGTAATTATGCCCCTGAAATGGTTGGCTTTGTAAAGGTTTTCCTTGAAAGAAATAACTCTAATATGGTTGAACTTGGAATAACTAGCTCTGAAAATCCTAGCCTTGATACGACGTTTGCTAAGTTCCCATGCCATTTTTTCCAAAGGTGTATAATGCATAGATTGGATCGCAGGACCAGCTTGAGAGAAATATGTCTGAGGGATGGCCTAAGTAATTTTTTGGATCAATACTTGAGGAGTATTTGGAACATAAGTTTGAGATACTCCTCAGATGGGGGTTTGAGGTGTATTTGGGTATTGAACAAAATTTTGTACAGTGGATTAGACAGGAATGTGTGCACTGCTCAAACTAGGCTACTGACTTGATTGTTTAACATATATTGGAAAATTAACTTGAGGAATCCCATAAATAGGTTCTTGGACTTGATTCAAAATAACTTGAACATGTTGTTGATGAATATGTTGTTAAGGAGGCTTAATAGGTTGGTAAATTGGTACTTGTGGAACAACTTGCAGAGGTTGTTGAAAAAAAAAAAGGGTTCCAAATGGTATTCATCCCTGGATAAGGAGTACCGAATAAGGGTTGTGACACAATGGGTTGACCTAAACCAGGTTGAGTTACATGACCATAGTTTTGATAATTTATAGTTAAAGTTCGTCCTCCAACCATAGGATATGAACTAACAAAAGGTTGATATCCAGGAGGATTATATCCACATGTTGGGTTAACTTGAGTATTTCCTACACTATTGGAAATAATATTGATATATTGGTCTTACGTAAAAACTTGGAAAGTATAAGTTGATATAGAAACTAACATAGTAAAAATTTGATATGAGGGAGAATATCCTGAAAATTTCCCAAAAAGTGACTGATATCCAGGAGGAACTGGGAGACCAACATATAACAATGATTCTCTAGAGCTTGAAAACATGGATGTATGAGTAGGAATAATTCCAAAAATCATTCCCGACATAATAAATTTGCACACAGAGTAATAACTAGTGTGGTAATGTGGAATACGTTGACCTAAAAAATTCAAAGGTATGATATACCAAGGATATGGTTGAAAGGAAGAAAAAATAAGGTACGAAGAAATAGTTTGCACAATGGTAAAAATTGTATCACTTGGAGTTTATTATTCCTCATATACAGTAATATCATCGATGCTAATGACGCCAAGAGGTAGATTACCAGTAATAATGATTTTTACTTTCGATGAATGTGGAGTAGGAGTAGGGGCTATAACATCTGAAGGAGACTCGGGTTCCGAAAAATGAGACTCATGTTTAGAAATTTCTGGCTCAGTTAATTGTGTATCTGAAACTTCTCGAGTATTAAATTATGATCTAAAAACTTCGATAACTATTGTTCCAGATTGCACTAAGTCTGTTTCAAATTCTTGAGGTTGTTTCACTTTAGTTTCAGATTTCACAATTGTGGATGTTTCAGGTTGATTTGAAGTCCCATATCTGTTGATTTTTACCTTTCAACCTTAATTGTTTCCAATTGACTTGGTGTATACTCAGGGTGTTTACCCTGCATTCTTTGTGAATGCCTTGGTAAGTCAGCTACGATTAATTTTAATTAAGAATCCATGAAATATCAAAAACTCACACCTAAGGCCTATAAAAAGTAAAATCAAACAAATAACACATGCTAACAAAACTAGAAATCAAACAAAAGAAATAGCCCTTTCACAACGAAATCACTAGTTGGTGATGAAATCCAACGTCGAAAAAATCAAGATGAAAATTATATATAGATAAAGAAAATTGAACCAATTACCCTTACAACCTACTTAATTAAATAATTTGGTGCAAGTAACTCCACTTATGCCATCTTAAGTGAATATTACCTCCAAAAGTTTCAAGTGAGTCTAGTCAATGTCCATTTCAGGTAGAGTAGAGGCCTTCTCTCTACTGTCACCTTGGGAAATAGACCTAATATTATACACACTAAGGTTACCACCTACAACAATTCAACATGGGGGAACAATCGCATATTAGACATACATGCAAGTGAAGAGTAACAAAGCTCAATCCCCTTGAAAGTTCCTCAACACAGACAACCTAAGGTTTACCTCCAAGTGACCCCAATTACATTTCAGCACCATTTTAAATGTGTGCAAAGAACTCTGCCATAACCAATGAAGAGGGCACAATCACTTCACTGGCTCTGATATGATATCGTGCTTAGCTCCCTGGTAACAAAATCTTCATAGAGAAAAATTGCAATAAATGGATTTTACTCTCCTCTGCAAGATTCTACTATTTGTTTATAAATTTGAAAATTTAACTCACTTCCCTATTCCAAATCCCTACAACCTCATCTATATAGGTGGAAATAGCCCTGAAAATGTAAATTTTCTAATCAGTTTTATTAACATTATGTTATTAAGTTGTTGTTTACTTAGTGGGTTATGGATGTGAAAATGATGATATTATGACAGGACTCAAAAAATTTAGTGGAGTCAAATATGAAATTGTAACCTTTTCATTCAATGAATTCCTAGTTATGGGAGAGTAAGAGTCTTTTTTATTTTCAAATGAAATGAAAAAAATCACTTTCCAATAACATTCTTTTCCACAAAATTCCAATTTCACTTTGAAATAATTCAATTTCAAAAATTAAATTGAAATTCAAGTTCACTTAACAAGTCAAATAACCATAAAATGTCCTTTCACAAGCAATCACTCACAATCCTTCAAAATGCACAAATAAGTTAATAAAAATATGAAATGAATTTGTACTATTGAATTCCACTAATTTAATGATGTCTACAATGTATTTATGAACAATATTCAATATTGAAATGAAATAGTTTTTGTTTTACATTCAACAAAAAAAGAATCTGTCAAAAAACACTAAAATTTTGAGAAAACCATAACTTCACTAATCTATAATATCTTACACAAACAATCAAATTATTCAGTAAAACTTGTATGTTTTCAAGAAAAAATACAAGGAGAAAACAATCTAACAATAACCAATCTCTTTTTTGATCAATTAGCAAGCAACCAGTCAAAGCCCAACCCTAATTTGTGAAAAAGAGAAATATCTCAAAAAGGCTTCTTAATGACACTCAAAAAAACTCAAAATATTAACTAGAGATCAAGACAACTGTACAAAATATTTCAAAAGCCAAAATTCAGACTTTGATTAGAGAAAAATATTTTTTTTCAAAAATTCCCAGAATGTGCGTAGGTGAACAATTCAGTTTAATTTGCATATGCTCTGTTTCTAAAGAAAAACTACACAGATATGTACTATGTTGCTGAAAAAAATAGTGTAGAACGAGAAAATTAAAGAAAAAATTAAAAAAACTAAGCAAACAAATCACAACATCTAAAGGATTTCTATCTTGACAAGACTCGTATATCAAAAAGGACAAAAAATAAAAAATAAGGAAAAGGAACAGAACAAAATTGCTCCCTAGTGAAGTTTCCAATTGGTTATATTTGGACTAATCCCTCTTGCCAACTGATCAGATTTGGATCAGGACCTAAGTGATAGCTCAAATTTCAAAGTGCTCGAGAGTGTGTTAAACCTGAGTGACCGGATAGATCTTGTCTTCCATATTCAGGCGTCGTGAACAGTTTCAAAAACCGACACCGTACGAAGAAGTTATCGCGATTTGAAAGTCCAATAAACTGCAACTTTTGGCATTTGACTAGGGTTGATTGGTCAAAGTTAGATTCAGCAAAAATAATATTCTAGAGAATATTCCTAGAATATTCTTAGAATATTCCTCAAAATATTCCCTCGAATCATTCCTTCTGGGCCAGTAGCATGCTAACATGTGTCACAGTTTTATTTGGTGGAGTTTGGTTTAGACCAATCAGGGGGTGACACGAGGCCAGCCCTCAGGCCACCACGTGTCCCCAAGGTGGAGTGGTAAAATTTTTGGGACTCCAATGGGTTCAACTGTGAGACCTCCCTTTGGGCATGTGGGTGGCTTACCAACTGCTCTATACATTGGAACTTAACCTTTATGTTTCTGACTTCTATTTAAGGTTTAAAGTTTTCATATGTGGGGGAGCAGAGGGGACAACCCCTCCCCATATGGCCTTAGCCCATGCCCGAGGGCTAAACCACGGCATAGTTTTAATTGCTAGCACTTTAATCATGGTCACATATGCCATGGTCAAATGCGATGTTTTCGAGTGGTTTCATTCAACTCGGATATTGGGAACCTTATCCCAAAGTTAAATTGGAGTTTTTCTAACCTCCAATGTGACCGCGAGGTATGGGGTCATGTGGCCACCCCAATGGTTAATTTAATTGTAGCGATTAAGAATTTACGATTTTAGAGTGCACCCAAAATTGGTAGTAAGTTCCATTTTTAACTCCAGTTAAACTGAAGTCCTCCACAATTAGTGGAGTTTTTCTATGGGGTTACTAAGCAAAATTGATTATGCTCTATATTGAGCATTACTCAACCATTCTTGGAGTGTGAATAGTCAATTTTAACTTTATTGGACATTCTGGAGCTGTTGGTGAGGGTTTCAAAGCCATAAAATAACTTATGAGTGTTTTTTTTTCTTCAGAGAAGTTCCAAGGGCCACTAGGGCCACAGAGGGGCAATGGCAGAATGAGGCCTAACCAAGGCAGCTAGAGGAAAAACTCAGGAAACCAATAGTCATTTCTGGATTTTTAGACATTATAGAGCCATTTTTTAGGGTTTTGAGAGCTAGCAGGGGACCTCTGAAGGCTGATATGCTTCATAGAACTTCCAAGGGCCACCAAGGCCACCAGGGGCCAACAGGAGAATGAGGCCTATCGAGAGCAACCAGTAACCATTATCAGCAAACCAATAGTATATTATAACTATATATTTAACCTTATGAATCCAATGGAATTATTTTTAGAAGATTTTTAAGACTTTTGAAGGAAGATATGCTTTAGGGAAGTTTTCAGCGAGCCTAGAACCATAGGGTACCACCAGGTGTTGGAGGCATAGCCAGAGGATCCAGAGGTCAATTTCAGCAAGTGAATAGTATGTTATAACTATTTTTGACATTTTGAATCCAATGGAAGGATTTTCAGATCCATTTGGACACTTCTAGAGCCAAAGAAGCCACATGAAAATTTCGGGCATCCCAGGGACACCAGGGGTTGGAGGCCTATATTGGAGAGCCAGAGTTCATATGGAGAAAATGATCAGTCTATTTGGATGCATGATATATGCTGGAGATATTAGAAAATTTTTCAAGGACAAAAAAATGACTTCTAAGGGATTTTGTGCCATAGAGAAGCCCAGGGAAGCTTAAGGGCATCGACAATAGAGGTCATGTCAAAGGGAACCTATGTCCATATTCAGAGAGATAACAGCCATTCCAGGGGTATGATGTTATTCTAAACCCATTAGTATGACATAAAAAACCATTGGAGTTGAGTAGTTACTGGTAAAAGAAATTATCCATCATAATCCCAAAGAGCCAAGTCAATTGACAAAGCCTCAAGGAGACGTAGCCCATGATATTTAGGTGAAATCCTTTATTAAATTTGTTGTTATGTGTTGATGATTCTTTTCTGCACTTCATGGTTGTTGTAAATGATTAATATCAGCGAAGAAAGATGTTTAATTCCTCACACTTAAGGCATTAAAATATTTTAAAACACATACACCTTTTTCAAGTATACAATTTTGCACTATCAAGTATAAGCAAGATCTTTATTTGTTTAAATGAATGGTAGGTTCTTGCATAGAATAAAAATTCAGCCATCCATTTCAGATCAGGTGGTATCATAGCACTAGGTTGCTTACTTAACAAAGCACTAGGTTTCTTTCTTGATAGAGCACTAGGTTGCTTGTTTTACTTGAAAGGTGTTTAATAGTGCAAAGACATTAACTATTTGCAAAGTGATTGATGATTACAAGTTTGAGTTTGGTATATGTGAAGGGGAGATACTATTAGCTAAGTATAGAAGAGGACAAGAAGGAAGAATTCTAAAAGCATTCTCCTTACCCAAATAACCTCAAGGAAACTCTTGAAGCACAAGCGGAATTGTTTGTAGAAAGAGGATGTTTGAAGAAGAGATACAAGCTGCAGAAAAGAGCTTGAATCTACAAACATATTTTTTAGAAGCTTTGTAAATTATTTTTGAATATTTGTGTATTGTTGTTGAATTTCTTTAATTCATTTACATAATTATGACAACTTCATCAAGTGAGGTTTCTAAATTCTCCTTTACATGTCACTTTGATGAAGAGATGAAGTGAGACTTCTACATCCTGAAAGATATGGTGCAAACTTTGTATGAAGATGGAAGGGAAAGCACTAGAAGTCATGAGCAGTTGGTTTCTATGAAGCAAGTGAAATAGGGGCTTCTCCAAAGAATGCATGAGTTGGAGATCCAGCTCCATCATGCCCAAGAGGCCTTAACCAAACACATGCTTCAAGCAGAGGTAAATGACTCAAATTTGTCTTCAAATTCCTCTTTAGATATATGTGTAGGTTCATTTGAAAAGAACACTAAAGGAATATGGCCCAAGTTGATGTTAAAAATGGGCTATGAAGGCAAGGGTCTAGAAAAACATGCATAATGCATGATTGATCGTATTTTGGTTGAGGAAAGGCCTAAGAAGTTTGGTATAGGCTATGTTCAATCTTATGGTGAAAACTCTAAAGCCATGAAGGAATTTGAGACAAATCCAATAAGAACTTTTGTTGCAAGCTCGAAAATACAAACATGTCAATTTTGTTTTCAAGTTGAATGCCATTGTTTGAAGCCTATGTTGGAGCAAGATGTTTGTATACATGTAGCTTATGGCGAGCAAGAGAGTTCTGACAGCTATCAATACATGAACATTAATTTTGGTTTTCATAAGAAAGCTGGATCCTCTTCAAGTTCATCTCCTCAAGAAGGTAAAAAAGATGGACATGCAAAGCAACATTTGAGGTATAATTCTTCCCATAGTAAAGTTGATTATGTTTATGTTAATCATGGAAAATCTACATGCTTTAATGGAAGA
Organism: Pinus albicaulis; assembly: GCA_034641835.2. Lineage (NCBI taxonomy): Eukaryota > Viridiplantae > Streptophyta > Pinopsida > Pinales > Pinaceae > Pinus > Pinus albicaulis. The sequence goes on along the minus strand of JAXQQM020064305.1, from coordinate 31,901 downwards.
AAGATTTGATGTTACTATCATGGTTTTTGTAACTCTGAAGTTTCAAAATATTGGAAAATATTGCAGGCATACAGGAAATAGTTTAAGCAAAGGAAACTTGCATAGAAGGTGCAATAGGCTTACACAAATTTCCAGAAGAAGGGACATATTATTTCCTAATGTTTGACATTGCATCCAACCAATCACCCCAAGCATTTGAATCAAGAAGATAAAAATACTGGCGGAAATGGAACCAAATATTCCATCATTGATGTGAGAAACGATGTTTCACATGAAGAATATTTTTAGCAAGAAAAATCGCCATGGAAATAGCTTTGTAAGAAGTGGTTTGACTTCTTGACCCAGTAAGCCATACATTCATTTGTACATATGAAAATTTCAGTCATGTATGCATGTATTCTGTTGAAAACTTACATTTGTTTAAACCACCTTTGATCAATGATCAAGGAAGCGATGTTCAACTACCTTCAATTGAAGATTTCCAGCCAAACATTTCTAGACGAGCTCAAAGAGGATACAATTCTTAACATGAGGACAAGAGTATAAAGAGGGGAAGTGTTGACTACCTTAAAGTTGGGGATCAAAGGCACTAAGCCAAGCAGGCAAAGTGTAAGGAGGCTGGAAATGTGAGGGTGTTGTACTCTCATCTACTTAACAGGTAGTTAGTATTTTGGGGTCCAAAAGATTCCCAATGGGGGGGAGTGATCAGATTTGGATCAGGACCTAAGTGATAACTCAAATTTCAATTTGTTCAAAAGTGTGTCGAACCTAAGATACCAGATAGATCTCATCTTCCTGATTCTGACACTGCGAACGGTTTGAAAAAAAAAATGTTGTATGAATAAGTTGTCACGATTTGAAAAGTCTAGTAAACTGCAAGTTTTGGCATTTGACCAAGGTTGACTGGTCAAAGGTACAATCAGCAAAAATAATATTCCGGATAATATTCCTAGAATATTACTTGAATATTCCTTGAAATATTCCCCATAATATTCCTTTCGGGCCAGTCGCATTCTGACACATGTCACGGTTTTATTTGGTGGAGTTTGGTTTAGACCAATCGAGGGTGACACGTGGCCAGCCCTAAGGCCGCCATGTGTCCCCAAGGTGCAGTGCTAAAATTTTTGGAACTTTGTCAAGTTAGACCACGAGACCTCCTGTCGGGCATGCAGGTGGCTTACCAACCACTCTATACATTAGATATTAACCTTTATGTTTGTGGCTTCTATTTAAGGTTTAAATTTTTCAGATGTGGGGGAGTGGAGGGGTCCGCCCCTCCCCATATGGCCTTAGGCCATGCCTAAGGGCTAAACCACAGTGCAGTTTTAACCCCTAGTAGTTTAAGCATGGTCACATATGCCATGGAAAAATGTTGTGTGTCTGTGCAGTTTTTTTAACCCTCCATTCAATCCAGAGTATGGGAATCTTATCCCGAAGTTAAAGCGAAGATCCGCTAACATCCAACGTGACCGCGGGGTATGGGGTCATGTGGCCACCCCAACCATTAAATTAATTGTAGTAGTTAAGAATAGTGGGTTTTCAGAGCACACCCAAAATTGGCAGTAAGTTCCATCCTTAGCTCTAGCTAAACTGAAGTCCTCCACAATTAGTGGAGTTTTCCTAGGGGGTTACTGGGCAAAATTGATTATGCTCTATCTTGAGAATTACTCAACAATTATTTGAGTGTGAATAGTCAATTTCGACTTTCTTAGACATTATAGAGCTATTGGAGAGGGATTTAGAGCCATCATAGAACCTCTAAGGATGTTTTTTCTTCATATAAGTTCTAAGGGCCACTAGGGGCTAGCGGTAGAATGAGGCCTAACCAGGGCAACTAGAGGCCAAACTCAGGAAAAAAATAGTCATTTTTTGATGTTTCAAAAATTATAGAGCCATTGGTGAGGTTTTTTGATCCACAAGAGGACACATGAAGGCTGAGATGCTTCAAAGAAGTTCTAAGGGCCATTAGGGCCACCAGGGGCCACCAGGAGAATGAGGCATATCCAGAGCATCCAGTAACTATTATTAGCAAACCAATAGTCTCTTCTGATTATCTTGAACATTCTAAATCAAATGGGAGGATTTTAAGAAGATTTTTAAAACTTCTGAAAGCTGAGATGCTTCATGGAATTTTTCAGTGAGCTGAGAGCCACAGGGTGCCACGAGGTGTTGAAGGTGTTACCGAAGCAGCCAGAGGTCCATTTCAACAATTTAATAGTATATTATGTATTTTGGACATTATGAATCCAATGGAATGATTTTCAGAGCCATTTGGTGACTTATAGAGCCGAAGAAGCCACAAGGAAGTTTCAGGCAACCTAGGGTCACAAGGGGTTCGAGGCCTACAATGAGGAACCAAAGCTCATTTGGAGAAAATGATAAATATATTTTGAATGTATAATATATGATGGAGACAATAGAAAAGGTTTCAAGAACAAAATGACTTCTAAGGGATTTTGTGCCACAAAGAACTCATGGAAGCTTAAGGGCACCGACAGTAGAGGTCAAGTCAAAGGGAACCTAGGTCCATCTTCAAAGAGATAGCAACCATTCTAGGGGTATGATGATATTATAAACCCATTGGTATAGCATAAACAACCATTGGAGTTGAGTAGTTACTTGTAAAATAAATTATCCATCATAATACCAAAGAGCAAAGTCAATTGAAAAAGGCTAAAGGAGACGTATCCCACAATATTTAGATGAAATACTTTATTAAATTTGTTTTCATGTGATGATTCTTATTTGATACACTTTACAGTTGTTGTACATGTTTAATTTCAGTGAAAACAGATGTTTAATTCCTCACACTTAAGGCATTAAAACAATTTAAAACACATACACCTGTTTCAAGTATACAATTCTACACTATCAAGTATAAGAAATATCTTAATTTTTTTAACTAAGTGGGAGGTGCTCGCATAGCATAAAAATTCAACCACCCATTTTAGATCACTGACAAGAATGATTTCCCTATATTTCCAAAAAACATTAGTAATAAGCATATAATCAAATTACTCTTTCCCTAAATCTATATTTCTTGAATCATAAGGCTAAAAGGAGAGGAAATGAGATCCATACCTTATTGTGAAATGCTTGATGAAGATCCTCACTATGCATTAATACAATGCTTCAATTCTTGAAACAAACTCACACACTATAGAGTTTCATGATTTCTTCATTTTGACACTCTCTCTTACACATTTTTCCTCTTTTTGACCACCATCATCAACTCAATTATGCATAAAACTATAGGTTTTTGACATGATAAGGTATTTAATTGTATTTTATTTCCTATTTAATAATGTTCCTTATTATTAAGTTAATATTTGTATTAGCTATTGAATTGACATGATTCAGCAGCTAATTTGTGTTTATGTAGCCAACTCCATGGTTTGTCTAACTCTCAGGTGCCAACTGAGCGAATAAGTATATGGACAGTTGGGGATTGAACTTCTTAAGGATTTCCTCCTATTCATATAATCCATATCATAAAGGAAATCGTTCAATTGTGTAATAAAAGGAGCGAGTCAACACATTCTTGAATAGGCGAGCGATTGCCCGATATGATCACGCTTCACGATTTTCTTTTTCAAATAGAAAATCGTGAATAGGAAATATTCTATTATTTTTATAAGTCCAAATAAGATTTTGTTTATATTAGGTATGTATGGAAGCCTCAACTAGTTATGAGCACGAGATTTTATAAATCTTGTGCAAACAAACCTGAATAATGTTGAACTTTTGATGTTACTATGATGTCTTAAAAGACTCTTTTTTTCATCCTTTTTAATGAAAAGGTTCCTTGAATATTTTATGTGTAACTAACTGTTCATGTAAAGATGTGAAACCGCCTGTTTGTGGAGAGCCCCTACAAACAATGCAAGTTCTCCATTTTCATGTTTTAATTTTATCATTTGATGTAATTAATTTCATGTTTTCATTTTATCATTTGATGTAGTTATTTCCATGTTTTCATGTTATGCTTTGTTGTAGTTATTTTCATAGTTCCATTTTCTCATTTGATGTATTTTCTTTCATAATTTCTTTTTATCATTCGATGTCATTATTTACATACTGTCTGATCATTTACAGAGTACTTTCCTTTCTTTTTTTTAATTGTCAATTTCCGAGTAGTCATTGTTTCATAGATTTTTTCATTGTTTTATTTCCAAGAATTGAGTGATTTCTTTACAAATTTATGAGAATTTTCTTTTCAGAATATGAGTGAGTTATTTCCAAAAGAAGTAGAGATTTCTTTTCAAGTTTTAATTTCTATAATATTTCATTTTAAAAGCATGTGTACTTTCCATTTCTAGAATTTAATTTTGTCTTTATGTAGAGGACTATTGGAACAATAGTTGAGTAATTATGTTTTTAGAGACTTACAATAGATTTTTTAATTTTTCTTTAGTTCTATTTTGCAAAGTAAAAATCATATTGATTTTAGGAACTTAAATTATGATTTGAATGCATCAATTTCCTTCGAAACATAAGAATAAAAAACATCCTTAGAAGTAATTTCTACAAACTCAATCATCACATCAATAAACTGAATTAAAATATGTTGCTAGCATATATAGTGCAATTGCACTTCACTTTTTTACCAACTTCGGTGGATAATTTATGTAAGAAATTAAAAAAAAATGTAATAAAATAGAAAAATGATATGCATAGGGAAAGAGATTCCAGAGGAATATTTGTATCTATAGGTAGAATCTTAATTCCAACAACACCACTCACCCCATCACGACCTCGTAGTGCCACACCATCCACCAAAAATAGCATACCATCCATTACAGGGAGAGATAGACTTCCTGAGGTATTGAGATCTGAAATCCAACTTAGAGATTCACCAAGTTCATCAACTGAAGCAATTGTAGTAGAAGAAGATCCTACATCCCCTACAAAATAAGTCATTTTCCTAAATTTAACTGGAGAACAACTTCTTTCCCGATAACTCAAAGTCCCTAGTGAAGAAGAGGAAGTAGAAACCTATTTTAATATACCATTGATAGAGGAACCATAAGAACTAGAAGAAGAACAAACAAGTCCAATTTTGGAACCTTACATTAGTTCTGAAGAATCTACAATGGATGGGAAAGGAGAAGGAGAAGTACATAATATAAATGATGAACATTTGAGAGTTGGAGGAGGTGGAACTAGGATTGGAGGTGGAGGAAGAGGAAGAGGAAGATCTGGAGGAAGAGGAAGGGGAAGAGAAGTAGAAGGGTACACAGATAAATAGAACTGGTTGGGTTTCCTATCTATGATGAAGATACTACAGCAACAATGAAAAATATCGCACCCTCCATCCTTCCTAACTTCCATGGATTAAGAAGTGAAAATCCTAAAACATTTATTTTTGAGTTCGAATTTTTATGTAGATATTATTATTGTTTTCTCGATTCTCAAAAATTGAAATTATTTCCAACAACTATTAGGGATGCAAAAATAAAAGGGTCCATGGGTTGAATAAAAAAATCTACTAGAACATGGGAATAAATGAAAACTACATTCTTCTCAAAATACAAAGATTACTGTATGCCCCATAATCGTAAGTATGATTTTTTTAAAATGATTCAAAGAGAAGATGAAAATATTGAGGATTTAATTGAAATATTTAGTTATAATAGTAAGAGGGATAAAATGGAAAATTTGGATGAAGATACTTTGAAAGCTCTCCTATTAAAATCCATTAGAGATGAGTGTATAGACATCTTCAACATGATGGGAAAATGAGATATTTCTCAGTTATCATTACCAGAAATTTCTGAATTATACATACATATTTCAAGAGATAATTCAAGAGTTTGAAAGAGTTTAATAGACCATGTTATCTCTATAATTAATAAATCTACAACTAGAACAATAAGTACGGCTGAAATAGGAAATTTTCTTGATGAATTTAAAATAAACATATTAGGGAGTCTTAGCGAACAAATAGACACCTTGAAATTACAAAACAAGAAAAGAGTGGAAAGTGATGCCTTATCTAGTTTTTGTCCTAAGTGCATAAAAAAATCCTGCCTTGAGAGAATGTCCCCTTGACTTGAAAAGTGTGTAAACTTGTGTTATATGTGTAGAAAATCATGATACAAAAAAATTCCTTCAATACGAGTTATTAAAGCTGTTTACCAAGAGGAAGTAGTTCCAAATAAGAAACATCCTTTGTGTTTTGTTTCTAGAAGACCATGGCAAGGATAACAAACTCAAGGTTTTAACACTAAAATTTATGCTCAACCTCCACAGAATAATTGGACTACACCAATGCCATGGAAACCTTGGGCACAAGGATGGCCAAATACTTATGGAAGATATTCTTAGTATCACCAATATCCATAACCTTATCCAAAATTTCCGCCACAACATTTTCCTCAGTCTAGTCAACTACCTCAAACTCAGTTTACTAATCCAAATCCACAACATTCATTACCATTTCCACAATAACCAAATCAATTTCCTTCTCAACCACTTCCGAACCCAAATAATAAAGATTCACAACCTATTTAAAATATGGAGGGACAAAATTTCCAGACTTATATTATAACTCAATTAGATCTTAATAAGGTTCAACTTAGATCTAGTAGATTATTAGAAAATAATTCACATATGTTGTTATTCAGGAAAAAGAAAGCAATGATCATTTTGAGGAATAGGCATCTCTTCATCAGAAAGAAAATATTCAAAAACAGACTACTCCTACATATGATACTCCAATAAAACAAATCATATTATGGAACAACATTCAATATCTGTCTCAAAACCACCTTTTCCTAAAATATTAAAGATTGATAAAGGGGTAGAAAACCAAATCATGTTTCCTGATTGTGATATGTTAAATGAGGTGAAGAGCATTTACATAAAAAATTATTTTCTACAATCTATCAAGGAAATTCCAAAATTTTCAAAGAAAATTAGGGAGTTAACTATTAAAATACCAGGAAGGCAAAGAAAATATGTCAAACAAATTCAGTTAGCTTGAAAATTTTCAGATATCATGATTGGAAAAAAAAATCAAAAATATTTGGATCCAGGAAGCCGCATTGTGAAAACACACATCAATGGTATTGAAATACCAAACACACTCATTGATCTAGAAGTAGCTATAAACATCATGAGTAAAAAAATAATGGATCAATTAAAACTTCCTAATATCCAATAAACACCAACATTGTTACAATTAGCAGATATAGCTATAATTAAACGTGATGGCGTGTTAGAGGAAATTTATGTATCCTTAGATTCTTTGGAATATCCAGTTGATTTTATGATCTTGACACCCATGAATAACTTAGGATGACATCCATTAATATTAGGAAGACCTTGGTTATCTACAGCCAATGCTTTTCTTAGTTATAAATCTGGTGATATGTTTATCTTTAATGGAAACTCAACAAAGAAATTCACATTATATCCACCTCAAAATAAAATGATAGAGGTAGAAAGTGAAGAATGGATGGAAGATGATAATGATATACAACTTATTTTTTCTATCTCACAAGTAAGTGAAGAAGATCAAATTTTAAATTCAATACAAAATAATGAATCATCTTCACATTGTGAAACTAGTCAAAAATTTTAGGAATAATGTAATATTCGATATTTATCATCTCGTCAAATGATTTTAAATTCTATGGAATAATTTGGAAATTCTTTAATAGAAATCTTTCCAAGAAAAACTTTGAATAATTTCGAAAGAAATAATTAATGAAAGTATTACAAGAACATTCTTCTGCATTTTCATGGGAATATACTGACATGAAAGGAATTAATCATAAAACTTGCATGCATCACATATATATTGAGGAAAATTCCAGACCAATCTGACAACCTCAAATAAGAATGAATCCAAATTTAATGGAAATTGTTATAGAGGAACTACATAAACTATTTAATTTAAATTTCATTTATCCAATATCAGACATTCAATGGGTTTTACCTTTAGTAATTTTTCCTAAAAAGAATGGAAAATGGAGACTAGGCATTGATTATAGGAAGCTGAGTAAGGCAAATTTGAAAGATCATTTTCCACTTCCTTTCATAGATAAAGTTTTAGACACATGAGTAGGAAATAATTATTTCTCATTCTTGGATGGTTTTAGTGGGTCTAACCAAATTCATGTAGCACCAGAAGATCAAGACAAAAACACATTTACCTATCCATGGGGAACTTATGCTTACCGAGTGTTTCCTTTTTTATTATGTAATGCACCGACAACATTCTAAAGAGAAATTTAGTTATTTTCTCTGATGTAATTCATGATTTTTTGGAAGTGTATATGGATGATTTTACAGTTCATGTAAATTCTTCTGAATAAGTTCCTAAAACCTTAGAGAAATTTGTCATAAGATGTAAGGAAGAAAATATCTCATTAGTTCATGAAAAATGTTTTACAATGTTTACTGAGGGAACTGCTTTAGGACACCACATTTTAGGAAATGGAATTAAGGTGGACTCATCTAAAGTAGAAGTTATTTCTAAATTATCAGTTCCAATTTGTCAATAAGATGTTAGTATTTTTATTAGTTTTAATGGATACTATAGAAGACTTATAGAAAAATTTACAAATTTCATCTCCACTCTTCAAATTGCTCACAAAATATTGTGAATTCAGTTGGAATCCTCATTGCCAAAAATCCTTTGAAACTTTGAAAGAGAAGATTTCTGAACCTCCCATTTCGAGAGGACCAAGATGGAAATTAACTTTTCACATTTCAACTAATGCTTCAAACACATCTTTAGGAGTTGCATTAGGAAAAAAATGTGTGTTTCCTTATTCCATTTACTATACAAGTAAAAATTTAACTCCTACAGAGTTAAATTATAGTATTATTGAAAAGGATTTTTTAATTTTTCTCCATGCCACCTACAAATTCAGACATCACAGCATTGGCTATGAAACTTTCATTCATACAAACAATTCTGCAAATTAGATATCTAATGAATAAATCAATTACTAATGGTAGAGTAACATGATGGTTATTGTTGTTACAGTAATTTAATATCACTATTTTTGTTCGATGTGAAAAACAAAACAAAATTGCTAACATTTTATATAGAATTAAAAATTATAACAATGATAAACCTGTAGAGGATAATTTTCCTTATGAATATCTTTTTTCAATATCCATTAACTCTCCATGGTTTTCAGATATTGCTAACTATTTGGCTACATGGAAATTACCATCATATTTGTTTCCTAGAGAAAAAAGAAAGATAATTCAAATTAGAACGTCTTATTCATAGATAAATGAATAATTGTACAAGACAAGGCTAGATATCATCATTCGAATATGTGTAAGAGAAGACAAAATACATAAAATACTAAAGGCATTTCATGATGAACCATGCGGAGCACACTTCGTTGATAAAATAACCGCTTACAAAGTTCTTCTCTTAGGATATTATTGGGCTTCCCTTCTTAAGGAGGCCAAGGAATATGTTAAGGGATGTGATAGTTTTTAAATAATGGGGAGACATGTTCCTTCAAACGAAATTCCTCTACAACCTTAGGTACTCATTGAACCTTTTGAGAGATGGGATTTTTATTTTATCAGACCAATCAATCCACCATCGGGACAAAAGAGGTATATTCTTGTGTGCATTGATAATGTTACTAGATGAGTAGAAGCTAAATATTTTATTTTTCTACTAAAAATGTTGTAGTTTCATTTATTTTTTAGGATATTTTCACTCATTTAGGTGTCAAAAGGGAAAATATGATAGATCAAGGTATCCAATTCACATCTAGAATGGTAGAGAAGATTATGGAGAAATATAAAATCAAGAATCGAAAGTATACTCCATATCATCCACAAGAAAGTGGACAAGTAGAATCTATTAACAAAGTGATTAAAGCAATCCTTACCAATACTATACATTTTCATAGAAGGGATTAGGTAGAAAATTTTGAGAAGCTTGATGGGCCTACCATACCACATGGAGAATCACTACAGGACATACTTCATATGAACTTTTTTTATGGGAAGAAAGTCCTATTTCCTATTGTGTTTCAAATAAAAATAGTTTAATTGGGACTTGACCTATCAGAGGCACAAAAGAAGAGAATTGAACAACTAAATGAGCTTGATGAAATAAGGCAATATGTTATTCAGAAGACCAGTTTATTTCAACAACAAAGTTATAAATGGCATGACAAATATATAAAAGAAATAAAATTTCAAGCAAGATATTGGGCATTACCCTTTGATTCAAAGTTTAAGGATTTTTAAGGAAAATTTCAAGCTCACTGACTTGGACCTTATGAGATTGACCAAGTATTTTATAATGTAGCAGTCAGGATCAGGACCATTGATGAAGGAAAATTTCCTCTCCTTGTGAATGGGCATCGATTAAGAATTCATCACAAACCATTAACGAAGGAGTAATTTGTTGAGATTTTTCAAAACAATTCTGATTTGAAGTTGGTTGGGAAGAATACATCTTCTTCTCCAGCCTAAAGTCTTATTTTATTTAACACACACACACACACACAGATATATATATATATATATATATATATATATATATATATATATATATATATATATATATATATATTAAAAATAATAAATAATAAATGTATAAACATGAAAATCAACAATTGTTGGCATGTTTATACAGAAAATCTAACGTGAAAATCAAGAATTCTTGGAACCTTAAATTTTCTTCATACCTTTTCTAAATCCCATTTTCTTTATATCCCTTTATTTTCTTTATGGAATAAAAATAGCTAGAGGATTGCTGAGAATCTGTAGCTCTAACATATTTTTGTAGCTAATGTTTGACGAGAACCTTTAAATTGAATCAAATTAAGAAGTGTTTGAATCCACCTCTAAAAGCACCTAAAGACAATGCAAAAAGAAACCAAGTGTTAGCAACATCAATTCAAAAGATATGCAAATATTTAATTTGATAATAAGGGTCAAATAATTAGTATATGAATTATATAGACATTCTACCAGTAGTCCAAAAACCATTATTGCTAAGGGTTGAGATGAAAATATCTTGTCAAATCAAATAAAATCTGAAAATCCTCCCATTAAATCCTCATCATTACATAAACACTCCAACCTGAATCCCAAATTCATTATTAAGATCGCCTAACTCACATTCATTCATACCCTAATGATCACTTGTTTTATTAACGCTCTCGTACTATCATCAAAGCCATTATTCTGAAACCCTCACTCATACACTATCAAGAAGCGGTTCTGAGGTGAAACTTCTCAACCATGGGGGTCATAGTAAGGACAAAGCTAGAGGGGATAAAATTCATGGAGGGATGCTCGGAGGTGAAGGAAATGTTAAATAAAGAACAATGGCTTGAATCTGTGAAGAAATTTGATGGTTTTAACAAGGAAGTAACCAAATCATTTTTCAAGGCCTTTGACAAGATGGAGGTTAAAATTGGAGACATTAAGTTTGTAATGAAAAAGTCCTTTATTTCTGAAGCTACTAGATTACCGAAAATTGGAGAAATATGGTTCAAGAAAAAAGGCATTGAAGGAGAAGAATGGAAGTCCTTTTAGAAGAATCCAGGTATGGATGCCCCCATTTTTAAGAAATGTATTCCACATACAACACTTAAGGGTAAATGGGAAATTTTCCTATTAGTAATTCAAAAATTTTTCACTTGTGAAGGGAGATTTGGGTGTATGTTCTTCTATCACATTCATCTATTCATGCATTTTATTCAAGGAATGAATTAAATCTTCCATACTTTCTCTTAAATATCTTAAGAAAGATGGCAGGTAATGTTCAGAGGAAGATCCAATTCATAGAAAACACCATGTATCACCATGGGCTTATCAACATACTCATTGGATTTCATATTCAAAGTTTGGGAGATAATTGGGATAACTTGCTAGTTAGCAATAATTTCAAGGAAGGAGATAAAGAGCAGCCTAGAAATAGTAAAAAAAAAGAGAGGGAGGAAGAGAAAAACTAAAAATCCTATTGAAAATATACAATAACAACCACAAGAGCGGTCAGAGGATAAGATTCCTATTACAGAAATTTTAGGAAGCATTAAAAATCAAGGTGTTAGAAGAAAGAAAGACAACAAAAAAGAAGAAATTTTGTTCAAGAAAATATAGGAACCTAAAATAGAGAATAAAAGAGCTCAAACTCAAAACCCTCCTCCATCAAGTGTAAGAATAAGTGTTGGCCTTAGGTAAACAAGGAAGGAACGATCCCCAAAAAGTACATAATATATTTACTTGGAGGAAAAGGAGGAACCAAGTATTCCATCACCTACTTTCATCTCACCTATTCATAACCTAGGCCGAAAGACACCAGAAATTAATCTTTTGCAACAAGAAATATAAGATTACATTGAATCTCTAGAGAGAAGAGACGCAGGAAAAACATCATTTTTAAATGAAGAGAAAGAATCGCAGACTATTAGTCCACAAGAACCTTGAGTTATAAATATTTTGAAACAAGAAATATTTTAGCTAGAGACACTAAATAGACACATATAATAGGAACATGAGGCCTTAAGGATACAAAATAAAATTGAGAAAACCAATAATGATAATATTCTTTTGTATTTGGGTTTGTGGTATAAGAAGAACAAGAATTTGAAGAAAAAGAATAGAGCTCTTAAAATAAAGTTCATAAATAAGAAGTAAAAAATATTCATGAAGAAGCCAAGAATGGCGGTGGCTAAAAAGAAGGTAAAGAAGATAAACCTAGATGTACTAGGAGAAGTCTCATGATAAATGCAGTAGCTGAAAGGGGTCATCAATTTTTCATTTTTGCATGAGGATATGCAATGACCTCCGTTTGGGGGAATATAGAGCTTCATGATTGCTTCCCTTTGACACACTCTCTTACTTATTTTTCCTCTTTCTGAACACCATCATCAACTCAAATAAGCATCAAACTACAAGTTTTTGACATGATAAGGTATTTAATTTTATTTTCAAGTTTCATATTTAATATTTTTCCTTATTATTAAGTTAATATTTGTATTAGCTACAGAATTGACATGATTCTGCAACTAATCTGTGTTTCTGTATCCAACTCCATGGTTTTTCAAACTCTGAGGTATCAACTAAGAAAACAAGTATATGGAAAAGTGGGGATTGATCTTCTCAAGGATTTCCTCCTATTAATTTGAGCTAGATCACAAAGGAAATCATTCAATTATGTAGTCAAAGGAGAAATTCAACACATTGTTGAATAGGCGAGCAAGAGTCTGAGATCATCACGCCTCACAATTTTCTTTGTCAAATAGAAAATTGTGAATACACAATATTCTGTTATTTTTGTAAGTCCAAATTAGAGTGTTTTTAGGTTAAGTAGGCATGAAATCCTCGAACAGTTATGAGCATGGGCTTTTATAAATATTTTCCAAACAAACCTGAACAGTCTATAAATTTTGATGCTAATGTGATGTTTTAAAAGACAGTTTTTCATCCTTTTTAATGAAGAAGTGTCTTTATTGTTTGATATGTAGTTGAATATTCGTGTAAAGCTTTGAAACCTCCTATTTTTTGGGCGCCCCTGTAAACAGTGAAGGTTCTGAATTTTCATGTTTTAATTTTATCATTTGATGTAGTTAGTTTCATGTTTTCATTTTATCATTTCATGTAGTTATCTCCATATTTACATGTTATCCTTTGATGTAGTTATTTTCATTGTTTCCTTTTGTCATTTGATGTAACTTCTTTCATAATTTCCTTTTATCATTTGATGTATTTATTTACATATTGTCTGATCATTTGTAGAGTACTTTCCTTTTTTTTTAAATTTCAATTGCAGGGTAGTCATTTTTTCATAGATTTCTTCATAGTTTTATTTCCAAGAATTGAGTAATTTCATTACAAATTTATGAGTAGTTTCATTTCATAATATGAGTGAGCTCTTTCCAAAAGCATTAGTGATTTCTTTTCAAGTTTTCATTTTGAGAATATTTCATTTTAAAATCATGTGTGATTTCCATTTCTAGAATTTAATTTTGTCTTTATGCAGAGGATTGTTAGAAAAATAGTTGAGTAATTGTGCTTTTAGAGAATAACAATAGATTGGTTAAGTTTTCTTTAGCTATATTTTGCAGATTAAAAAGCATATTGATTTTAGGAACTTAAATTATGATTTGAATGCATCAATTTCATTAGGAAAATAAGAATAAAAAGCTTCCTTAGAAGTAATTTCTAGAAACTCAATCATCACATCAATAAAATAAATTAAAACAAACTTTTATCATATATAGTGCACCTTCCCTTCACAATTTTACCATCTCTGCTTGATAATCTATGTAAGGAATTTAAGACCATTAAATTGAGAAACACACACATAGAAACCGAAGGATCAAATTCATTTGCAACGTAGATAATTCAAAGATTCATACTAATTATCAAGGAGATTAGTAACCAAAATCATTTCAATGGATAAAATAACAATAACACAAATCATTCATCATATCCATAGAACAATGTATAGAGAAAAAGAGATCAATTGTATTAATTCAGAGATATATAAGAGTCTTACAACCTTTACCTTGAAGTTGTGAATCACCTCCCATAAGTCTACAATCCTTTCCTTGGATAATAAACTCTCAAACCTAATTTGACTAGCATAAGTATAGCTTTAGAAGCCTCCCTCAAACCTCTATCATGTATTTAATTCATAAGCCAAGAGGAGGAAGTTCAATATCCACATCAAAAGGATGAGATCCACTTAAGGTGGGGTTAGGGTTCCTTGAAGAATGGGAGTTATCTCCATGATGGGAGGGGTTAGGATTGAATATGCATGACCTCAAAGCTTTCAATTGGGACATATTCACTAAACACGGATTCTAGAATTAAATTTTTATTTATACTTTTTGTTTAGTCATGTGTGCAATCCATAGTGTAATACTAAGCACAGTTCTACATGGGTACTAATCATACAAACTTTGCATGCACATAAAATGGCTAGGAAAGGGAGAAAGTCACTAAAAAGAAGGTTTTTTCCTTATAACTCATAACTCTTTCTTTCTTCAAGGTTATTAAGTTGTTGACTTGTAAGGGAGTGCTTTGGAACACATGAATTGGATGGTGAAAAATCATTTCTAATGGTTATTTGTCATGGTGACAAAATAACACGTAACAATAATGTTCAAATTGAAACCAATATACTATGTTGGCATCTTTACTCAGCTAGAGAAGAGACTTGGATTTTAGCAAAATACAAGGTGAAGTAGAGCTATTTCTGATTGAATAAACAACTAATAGAAAATGAGATGTAAAGTATGTGAAGTCTTCATACTTTGACTAAATTCTAAAAATATATATCCAATCCAATACTAATTTATTTTTCTTATGCACATCCATAATATTCAAACCCAAATGCGTGAAACTCTCAACATGAACATAAAGGAATAAATAGGTTATAAATGAAGGGAATCTGAAACATCCAGTGAGGTTTAAATATGACATCTAATAATTGAACAATTTCTCCCAATAGGTTGGTATATCTAAAACAATCTCAAGTTGCAACATCACACTAAGCATCCCCAAAATGACTCGGTCTGTAATAGTGGTATCTTCTTTTTCCAAAACCCTTCAAATTATCTGTAAAATTGGTTTTGCATATTCAACAAAAGTCTCAAGAGGAAATTGGGTTTGTCCTAAAGGAAAATGCTAACTTGTAGGCAATAGATAAAAGGAAATTTTGGCATAATCCTTTCCAGATAAGTTTTGAAAAATAAAAAATAGGGATTCCTTTGAAATTTGGGCATAAATATTTGAAGATGGGAACACCAAACCTTGTTGAATTAAAGAAGCGGACACCTGGAAAATGTTTTCACCTAGATAATTCATAACAAAATACTTCTAGGGATACATGGAAGACACCAACCAATGGACAAATTTAGGAAAAACATAGGTTTCTAGAATTATAGCAGCAAACAACCATAATGTATGACATCAGCATACATGTGGGACTCGTTTTAACTAAATAAAATGCGTTGAAAAAGTTCCATGAGATTTAAGGACAAAACTGAGTCAAAAACATCCCTCTCGGTGTCCATGAGAGGAATGTGAGAGGTAGAACTAGACAGGGCAACCTTTTTAGACATTTTGAAGCTTTTACAAAGGTATAATTAGAATATATAAGTATATGGAAATCTTGGTTCATGTTGATAGTTTGAAATATGTACAGGAGAATGACTGGGATGATGCTACGAGCACTGGAACAATAGCTTGAAATGTAAAAAATGAGGGTGCAAACAATATTTTAGAGAATAAAACAGGACAAATGAGGTAAACAATTTTTTAATGATGATTTTACGTATACGTGATAGGTGAAGTGATGTAGTGATGTGGAGGTGTTCAGGATGATATGGAATGGGATGAGGTGATGTGGAGTAATGATCCTAAAAACAAGATGATTGAGTATTTGTCATTGACACCTTTCCAACAATGTATCCCACTCTAAAAAAATCTTGTTGGGTGAGAAATTATGGCCACTTGAAGGTTAGCACCTATTTAGGGCCAAAAACTATAGTACCAAAACCCAAGAAAATTAATTCCTTAAGACACGTGCAATTTTCATAGGATCCATGATGGATGATTTCCAAACTAGCATGGTGTTTAATAGAGTTAATGGTTATGCAACTTGCTTGGATCTAGTGATGTATACATATTTACATGTTAACTAGTTAATCAAGAGTGACCCCCGAATACTACCCAATTACATTGTGATGCATGGCTCAATCTAAAAAATAGTGGAGAGCTAGTCATGGTATGACATGTGGTGCTAAACAAATGACAAGAATAATGACATTAATAACTGACATGGAACTTCCACATATTTCCACGTGGCATGTCTACACGAAATTTTTCAAATGGTTATTCAACCAAAATAAGGTGACACATGGAACCCCTCATGGGCTACAATGTGGCATGATGATGTCATCATGTGGAGGACCAATGAACTTAATAAATCAGTTATTTGCACAATTATTGGTAGCTATAAGTCAAGCCTACAGGGCCATGGAAAAAATTATAAGCCCTTGGCTACAAGAATTGTCAACAATAAACATAAAACATCTTTTATAATATATCTCACTCTAAAAATTTCCCAAAATTTTATTATTGGCTTCTCTCTTCTCATGTAAGATGTAAAAAATGGAATAAAACCAAGTTACCTCTCTTTTCCTTTTAACTTTTTACTTAGCTTAAATTTAAAAGTTCTTTCCAAAAGTTCTTATCCATTTCAAAAAATTCATAATTTATGATGGTCGTCATTGACACAAAATCCTTCTAAATTCCATTCCCCATTCCAAACCAAATTATCAACTCGTAATGAATTAATTTATCCAAAGTACTAAAACACTAAGTAACATGAGATCAATACATAAATTATAAATCATTAAATATACCATAACATGAATTATGCTAAGGCATAGAACAATGCATACAACCAAGGCATCTAACAATACATAATAAAGTTGCCAAATGTTTATGGAAAAATCATATTAATTAACCATCGATGGTCAAGGTGACATACCCATCATGAGGCTTACTAATACTTCATGCTATCCTAGATATTCAAAGTATCAACACGCCACTATACATATTAAGAACTATATATGAATGTAATATAAAGAAAGAAAATCGTCCCAGCATGTTAACATTGTAATTACATGCAAGATAAGAATCTCTCATCATGCGTCATCGGGATATTAGTATGAGCATGATAAGGAGCCCATGACCGTTAGTTGTCGGTGCACATGTCATCGCTGGATTTAACGATTCAATCCCTTTATCACTTCCATCTGAAATTTAATTCATCGTATCTATCTTCTTTAAGCTGTCTTGATGGCTATATTATCTGAAGCAAATTGTAAAGATGATTCTTATAACTACATAAAAATGGAAAACATCTTTCTCAAAAATTATATCATAACCGGTTTGCTTCGATTGTGGTCGAACATCATATTTGATTAAATTCAAATAATTCTTTAACAGAAACTCATAGCTAAATCTTAATATGCAGTGATATAACCAAAAAAAATCATATTTAAATATTTCAATTAAAAAAAAAAAAACCTTTAGATTCTCTAAGGGTTCAGATAATAAATCTTAAAATTCTTAACACTAGTTTTCACTAAAATTTACAATTTGAAGTGATGACAAACCTATTTAAAGTGAAATATTATGTAATTAATTGGAACATTTCTCAAAAGATTATAATAAATCACATTCTCAATTTATATTTCTCAAAAGATTATAATAAATCACATTCTCAATTTATTAATTTTAGTGTTGTAAAGATTTATATACTTAAAACACTACCAAATATTATTGGAAATCTAGCATGTAGAGTTCTTACTAATATCTTCAACATTCATGATCCCAACTACCCAACATAGTAATATGTTATAAACAAAATAACTTACTGCCACTCTTAATTGGTAATCATAATCATAATCTCAATAATTAGTGTCATTCTACTCTTGCAAAACAAAAAAAACTACCACCTTAGAGTCTTTAATGTTTGAAACCATACAATACATTATGGTGTCCTAAAAATTGTTAAAAAAAATAATAAGTATTTTACATAACCAAATAAAAAATACAAAATCACAAATACTATCATCATAAAATTGTAAAATAACATAGCATTTCATCAAGAAACTACCAACATCAATAATGAGTATGAAACCATATTTCTATAATATTTTTGAAAATTTTAATTATTAACCTTGTCTCTTCTCATATAAGAGATAATTTTTTACAAATATGAAAAATAAGATAAAATTAAATTACATCTCTTTTCCCCTTTAAAATGTTAACTTCAAAGATCGTTTTCAAAATTCCTTTTCCATTTCAAAAACTTCGTAATTGCTAAGCTCAAGTATCCTTCCTCTTAAGTGCATTTCCCATTCTTCACGAAATTGTCAGCTTATCGTATATTGATTCATCCAAAATGCTAAAACACTGATGACACCAACCATGATTATATCGACCACTGAAAATCTATACATAAAACACATCCTAACATGAATTTTGAATTTTGTCAAGAGAAAAACATGCACATAAACCACATAGCAATAAGGCTTCTAACAATGCATCTGGGAATTTTATGGAAACATCATATTAATTAATCATCAATAGTAAAGGTGGCATACCCGTCATCATGTTTACCAGTGCTTCATGCAATATCATTATACATATTCAAAGCATAACATACGAATATACATGTTCAGAAATAAATATTTCATGCAATATAAAGAAAGAAAATCGTCCTAGCATGGTAACCCTCTAATCATATGCAAATATAAGAATTAATTAATGCAAACATCAGAATTTCTCCTCATGAGTCATTAGTATATAAGTATGAACATGATAATGAGCCCAGGACTTCCATCTGAATTTTAATTCTGATTGTATCTATTTTCTTTAGCATAATAAAAAAACTATCTCCATAGCTATACTCTGTGAAGCAAAATGGAAAGATGGTTCTCTATAACTACAGAAAAATGGAAAACATCTTTCTCAAACATTATATCGGATTAAATCATGCATCGTTGATTCGTTTGCTTAGATTGCATTTGATGCCGAACATCATATTTCATTAAATTCAAAATAATTCTCAAATATAAACTGTTTAAAGATAATTCAATTATTTACTCAAATTTACATGTATAAAATGGATGTCAAAATAAAAGAATTATGAACCCTTTCAATGTTCTTCAATGGCTAACTACATTTGACTCATAGCTATATCTCAATATGCGGTAATAATATATGGTATAAGCAAATTTCCATTACATTCTTACAGCCTATCCCCTGGTCATTCTTCATCATCCGTATTCACCATGCTAACGATTTATTCATGGGTGACCAGCATCTTTCCGGACGGTAGACACAATCTCTGTGTTAATGGTTGAGCTGGAACCTACGTCCAATTTCACATTATCCAAGATCCAAGGATGATCTACATCATTCCAATCATCGCACTAATTTATTACCTCGCCCATCCTAAACAAAGTTTGGATATCAAGAAACTGGAAAAAGGAACAAAAACTCACTCAATATTTGATCGCAAGAAAATCGGCTTGTGCGGTCCTTCTGCAGCATTCCAAGAACGAGTTCTTTTGCGGAATCCGATATGGAGGGCAGTAAGGGATCACTCAGGTTTGGGTCTGTATTTTGTATTTGCTCATACATGACCACATCATCGTTCACTGGATAAAACGGTGTCCTACCGAAGAGCAGACGGTACAACACCGCTCCCGAGCTCCATATATCAACCTCGTACGAGTACCCAGTTCCGGCCAACATCTCTGGAGCAGAATATGCCAATGTACCCACGTTATCCATTTTGTTGAGTACATTTTGACGACCTGCAAATATAAATAATCTGTCAATATACTACAGGGAACTGCAAAATTTACAAATAAATCTTCAAGAATATTTCTGCAACGTACCATTCCAAATTGACCTATCAAAATTCCCAAGTTTAAAAACCCATGTAGAGGGGTGTGCATTGTTTGCAGTATTTGTAATGAAAATACTCGATGGCTTTACGTCTCTGTGAATGATTTTCCATGAGTGGCAGTATTGAAGCGATTGGACAAGGGATTGTATGATTGGGGCTGCTAGTCTCTCAGAAATGGGGCCATAGGCGTCAATAAAACGCTGGAGATCTATCCCATCACACACCTCTGAAATCATGTA
The DNA here is from genome assembly GCA_034641835.2 of Pinus albicaulis. Classification (NCBI taxonomy): domain Eukaryota; kingdom Viridiplantae; phylum Streptophyta; class Pinopsida; order Pinales; family Pinaceae; genus Pinus; species Pinus albicaulis. The sequence continues at coordinate 11,219 of JAXQQM020064305.1, read as the reverse complement.
CACATTCTTCGACGAGCCATATTTCCCCACCCTTTCCTGCAGATAGCAGGCTATGGGATTCAAGATTCCTGGGTGTCCGCCGGGTAGACGAGTTTGGAATATATTCATTTCATTCAATGCGTTATCGGTAGCGGGCATCTTTTTACACGCGAATTGCTCTCCTGTTGTCCTGTCAATGCATTTGTGTACAACTCCCAACCCTCCTTCACCAATCACCTCCCGAAATTCATAAAGCTTCTCAACGAGAGATTTGTGACCGTGTTCATCTTCATTCCGTCTGCTCCAACAGTGGCACAAAAGATTTATAGCTTGCAGCATGGCTTCAACGTCCTTCAAACGATTGACGAAAGCCTTTCTAAAGAACAGCCAGCTTCAACGCGGACAAGGAACGGCCAGGAGATTCAGTTGTACCTGGAAGGACGAACGCTTTAAATTTGAGAGCAGAAGCTATGCAAACAATGGGATTGCGAGAAAACAATGTAACCAGCGGTATCTATTTATACGATTTCTTACTATTACCCTAACCAAACTGTTGTTATAAAACCGGAAGGAACGGTACTTTTTAATCAAAGATAATTTGGGATAATGTATGAGTGGAGAAATGCATCCGTTAGAAAAGGTTATACGTGCTATTTAATGGTCGCAATGGGTGTCTCTTTAACTGTATCTCGTTTGTGATGTAAATATGTGATATGGGTGAGTTGTGACAATTCCTATTTTGAACGTTTTTATGGGTAGGTTTTGAAGAAACCGTCAATATGACGTGCAGTAAATTATTTGAGACCTTAAATAACCGTGAATATGACGTGTAGTAAATTATTTAGTCCATGAATTTCAGACCTCAAATAACAATATGTGAGTTAAGATTCCTTTAGTGAGTGAGGTTTGCTTTTTCATTTCTTTAAATGCTTATAGATTCGTTCAGTGACTGGCTTTTCTTTTTCTTTCTTTAAATCCTTAACACATAGGTTTTGAGATAAGAAAGATTCGTTACTTAAATAACAACTTTTAAAGATAGGAAAGATTAGTTACTTGAATAACAACTCTGTAAGGGATTTTTTTTTCAAATACTCAACTATATTTATATATTTAAATTATATCTTTTCACGTAATTTTTGAAACTATCGTTTATATATATATATATATATATATATATATATATATATATATATATATATTTGATTCCATGTTTGCTTCCTTTTAAGTCATATTATGGTACCCTCCTACAAAGAGACTTGTCTTCAAATCTTTCAAATCTTTGCAATGGTGTCAGATGTGAAAAAATCAAATAATATGATTTTCTTATGAGGCTACATTTTTCTTGCCATTATAATGATCCATGTCTATATTCAATTATTTTCTTTCTTAATTCTCTTTCTTAATTCTTTATTTTTTATTTTTGTATAATTTTACTTTTAGATTCCATCCAGTTGTCTGGGGCTTCTCGAGTTTGTAGTGGCTATTGGATTTTGATAATATCTTGTTGAATAATAATTTTGTGATACCACATTCCATGAATATGGATGATTTTTCCAACTTCTTCCTCAAAATGTTGATATGCATCTTCTTATCTTCCATGAAATATTTCTTCGTAATGATAATGTTAATACGATTTCACATTCCATAATGTTAATATGGTTTCGCATTTTATCTTTCTTCTTTTCAAAGATAAATTTTTCCAACTTCTTCCTCAAAATGTTGATATGCATCTTCTTATCTTCCATGAAATATTTCTTCGTAATGATAATGTTAATACGATTTCACATTCCATAATGTTAATATGGTTTCGCATTTTATCTTTCTTCTTTTCAAAGATAATGCTTTCATTTATCTTCTTTGAGTGTTCTTTGTTTACTCTAGCCTAGGAAGCAATATCATCATATTTGATATGAACATCCACTAGATGAACCTCAACTTCTTCAGATATCTTGTAATGAATTTCTTATATTGTTTCCTTTTTTTATTATTTTGAAGTGGAATTATCAAATTTCGAAGTCTTTTAATTCTATAATTTATTTCTAATTTTACCTCATGAGTGTCTAGGTCTTCTTCAATCTTATTCTTATTTCCAACCTTTTCAACCTAGGCCTTATTATCCTTTTCAACCTTGTAGTTGTCTAGACCAACCAAATTTTTGTATGAGTGGTTCTCTTTAAATGAAATATTTCAACAAGTTAACTATGTCTAGATCCATAATAATTAAAATCAATATGAGATAATAGATTGTTTTATCTTCTAAATAGATTTCTATTGACTACTTATTTACCCAAATCTTATGCCCAACTAAATTTTGACCTACTTTTCCAAATTTCTTCCTTTACAACATATTTTTTGCTAATTTTTGGATTTTTTGGATACCAAAATTTCAATTCTAACTCAATCGCTATATTCTATCATCCAAGATTTTTTCATATATTTTTTCAACCCAAATATGAGATCTAAGAAAGGATTTATATCTCTTAGAGTTATATTGGTGCTTCATTTACCTTCTACACTATTTAAGAAAAAATTTTACATAGAGGCTATATTTTGCACTTGTAGTATCTTATTGGGAAGATATAACTAATCTCTTTCAATTATGATATAATGCACACTATGGGCTAATAGCACATACAATTCCCTCAAACTATTACTATAAAAAAATGTTGTTTATGGCCTCAAAAATGTATCTAAAATTAAAGACCTCAAAAATATGAAGACGAAATGTCACAAATTACTATTTTCCCTATGCAAGTGGAAATCCAAACTTGGTTAAAACCCTTCAAAACTCAGTTATGATATCTCCTATAATTATATGAAAGTATGCAAGTCATGTTAACTCTTGCAAAACAATATCAAATGATTGTCCCATTTCTATTAGATAGAGGGCTTACGTATGCTTGAATTTTGTTGGACACTTGGCACCCATGCAACTGTCTTTTTCCCCTTCTCCATGCCTTTATTTCCCACTTAGGCCTTACAGTCCAAATCAAATATTACTAATCCTCAATGAGATGGGAGGGTCCCACTTCTTCTAACACCAATTCCCGTGGCTCCTTGTTAAGGGTTATTATGATGGGAGGGTTTGGTTTCACAACTTTATCTCTAGTACACAACTTACATGTCTTCAAAATATGATGGTTGTGATCAATTTGATCTAATGAATACAATCATATTCATTCTTGTAGGTATTAAAATATCAATGGTGTCACTTGAACATAAAGGATATAATGGTTGAGATCAACCTAGATATGATGGTGGATATTAATCCAATCTAATGATATTGATTTAATTTTAGTTTAGAGATAATCATAGGTTAGCCAATATTATCATCTAAAATTATAGATTAAGTTCACACTTTTATATGAATAAAGGTTAACCTTGCAATTTAACTTTAATAAATACAATAATGGAGGATGATCATGATCCAGTGGTCCAAATTGAATTTTGGATTAAATATGTTCACTTGATAATGCATTACATCACATCTAAGGAATATGATGATGTAGATTCATCTGATCCAATGGCTCTTATTGAATTTAGGCTTGGAAATGATTAATAAATGATAAGAACCCTCCATCTCACATTAACCTTGTGAAAAAACCTATCTTCCTATCAAAATAAACCACTTCTTAGAGTCCCCAGATTGTAGCTAATATCATGCTATGAAATGTCAAATTAAAAAAAAACAAAAATAAAAACAAAATTTCTCACTTTTTTCCTAATTATATAAATATATATATTTTCCCATAAATTTCTCATCAGCATTAAAAATGTAGGTTTGATTCCTAAAAAACATCATTTTATTACTAAATTCAATGTTAGAATTATCAATTTGACTCTTGTAACAATGAATTTTCCATTTTTTATCCAAATTCTCCTCTGGATTTCACCCAAATTTGGAGGTTTTACCAAACTTTTTTATTTTCCTTCATACCCACCTCTACAATTTCATAAGGTATTTGAATAATAATAGTTTTTAGCTATTAATTTTGAAATATATTCCTCATGCAACTCATGAACTATCTAAATTTTTTCATTTCTCATATGTGGTTGAATTTCAGATTTTTTACACTTTCTCCCCTTAGGAGATTTGTCAAACAATTATCAAAAAAATTGAAACTCTATTCTGAAGCCAAGATCTACCCCGTACAAAGAAAATGTTTAATTTTAACCTTTATATCATATTGTAACACCCCAAACCACCCAAGATGAGGTGCACTACCACTAATCTCTATCTATTGTCTCACATATTTGAATTTCTTTAAACCGAGATTATATATATATATATATATATATATATATATATATATATATATAACCTCAACTATAATTTTAATTAGCTATTCTGTAATATGACTTGGTCAACCTATCAATTTTATTTATTTTCAATTAAGGACCCCTAGTACCTTAATTAACCTCTATTCACTCTTACCTCATGCAACTACATAATGTGAAACATATAATATCCCCATAATAGTATATTATGCATCTAGAAAGTACTTATAATTCATAAGCAACACAAAACATAAGAAGTAACACAACAAAAATAATTTAAACACACAATAATAATATGTTGGGCCTCATAATTGTAATATTTTCCTTGCCTCACTTCTTAGTTTTGATACTATTTTCTAAGTCTTTCTTGTAATTAGGCTATGCTAACTCGTGAAATATGGATTTGAGCAGTGTTTTATATGCATTTATTATTTATTATTTTATGAATGAATTCAATCATTAAAGTGATATTTCCTAACAAATGGATCCTCATTATTGGACATGAATCTATTGATGCATTGATGTTATATGTTTCTTCCTAGAATGATCATGGGAGGTTGCATGAGCCTCAACATGTTACACCTTTTTTGGAGAAAGTTAGTTAAAGACAAGCTCTTGACCTAGTCTTCCAGATGCATTAAGATATTTGTAGCCTAAGTGAGGATCCTAAGAATCTTTAGATTCTTAGGATCTCTCGTTATTAAAAATATATTCTCTAATCTTTATCCTTTACAGGTGCAATATAAAAACTAGCATTAAGCCTTGAAAGGGGTTGTTCTTAGTTGTAGTATTATTTTTTACATAAACCTAGACTTACAATTACATTAAGCTGTAATTGGTTCTCTTTGATTGAATGGAAGTGTTTATTTCTCAAATTTAGTCTATTGTGTTGATTCCTTCGTATGGTAGTCGATTCCATATTTGGGCCCAATCCTAGAAGAAACATTGTCTTCTCTTGTATCATTAAATTGTTGGCTGATTGTACTTTTTCAGCTATTTCTATTTACGTAATTGTTATTAATTTCTCACTTCCTATTTGTTAAATTGAATGCCCTATTTTGAATTAGGTTTATTGAAATTGTTATATATTAGATCTTTTGTAGTTAATATGTTAAGAGTAGTGTTCCTTTTTTCTATTTCCTGTATATTATCATAGATTGTTATTCCATTTACTTAATCTCTTTTAATAGTATGATTTTGTAATGTTTTTCTATTTTATATTTGTTGTTCCCTAAGAAACAACTTGATGTTAAGTAGATTTTATTTTTTTGTTTCCTTCAGAAGACTGTAGAAGTTAATGCTTTTAATAGTTTGAAATAATTATAAATTTCATCGTGAGTTGATTCCTTTGATATTGCATCTTTTCTTTTCAATAGGATAATATTAACTAGTTATATCAAAATTTCTCTTGCATAATTGTTGAGTCTCAAAAGTGTTCTCCATATTCATACATATTTCCATTATGTCATAACCATTTAGCTCTTATTTCATAGCCATTTGACCTAAAACCCTACATCAAATAACCATTTACATAAATATATGGGTTAGGATCCTTGTTTTCCAAAGTTATTTATTTTATGTATTTTAAGTGAATTTATGATTAGAAACTAGAAAATTAACATAGTTTCATATATCTATATATGTGTTATGAGTTTTGTGACATGTGTAGGTGAAAAGGAGACTTCTAGAAGACCCTTATGTGGCACTCTAAAGCCAAATTCGAATTTGGTTGGAGAAAATTATAAGTATTAAGGAAAGGATATGTCTCACTTGTAGAATATGGGAAACTCTAGGGAATATGTGTCCATATTCCTCAGTTACAAACATTTGAAACTCTAGAAAGACATGTGTCTTATCATTTCCTATTTTGATTGTAACTCTAGAGATGGAGGGAGAGATTCATGGACTCCCATTAATGAGATGACTCCTCATATTTTGTATAAATAGGAGAAGCTTCTCCTATCATAGGTAATGAGAAAGTAATGAGGAAGTAATGAAAAAGTAGTAGAGAAGTCTTTTGTAACAAAGTTCAAGATGGAATGGGATGTAGATTTTTGAGTTCTTTTTAATAGAGAAATTCAGTTCTTTGATGTTGTTTTGATTACAACTTTAAGGAGCTGAAGGACTTCACCAAATTGGTAGCAGAGGGCCCCTGCCATCCAAGGAGGCTTTTACATGTTTTCTAGATAAGTTGTTTTCAATTCTGTTTTTTCATATTTCCTTACTTAGATTGCTTTTTGAAATCATAGCTTTTAGCATAATTTTTCATGGCAGCCCGGGCATTTGCATATATTTTGACTAATGACATGGAATCAATATTGTTCTGCTGCTAATTTACTTTTTGTTTAATTCCAGCACTGCTTTGTTTATTTCAGTCTTGCACATTTGTTTCAGTAGTTAGATTTAGATATATTAAATTGCTCATGTCATTTTCAGTTACCTCCGAAAGCCACAGCTGGACTGATGGTGAGGGATTGAAGTATGAGTGTGTGGTTTGATATTAGTTTACTTTCTGCAAGTTAGATATATTAAATTGCTCATGTCATTTTCAGTTACCTCCGAAAGCCACAGCTGGACTGATGGTGAGGGATTGAAGTATGAGTGTGTAGTTTGATATTAGTTTCTTTTTCTGCAAATTAGATATCAGATTTCTCAAGTTATTTATGGTTACCTCCGAAAGCCATAGTTGGACTAATGGTGAGGGATCAGGATATAAGTTGATGTAATTTGATTTAGATTTACTTTGTTGCAATTCTTGGATTTCTTTAAGCATAGTTTCTTTTGTGTTTAGACAGCAGCAAGGATGATTTGGTTTTCATGCTCAATAGTTCACTATTTGATTTATTAGGCTAGCAGCACATTTTCATTTCCTTTCAAGTTTTGTCATTGTATGTTTCAAATTCATTTTGAAGTTTGAAGTTTGATAAATCATTATAAAGGACATCATTGCCTTGAATATTCATAACCATACTTGTCTTTTAGAATTTCCATCTCACATTAGGAAACCAACCAAGATCAATAAAAATCCAAAAACGACAAAAAGTAAGAGATAGGTTATCTTGCAGATATAGTGCGCCACACTTCGTCAGCTTACGAATCCCTGGTTGATAATTTATGTTAGCAATTTAGGACACACTAAATTGACCACACAATAATCTTTGTCGATAACCCTGAAATAAAAAAACGAAACCTTGGGTTGATAAATTAATATGTAGTAGTTAGATGGTCCTTTTAGGAACAATTAATTGGCTCAAAATTTTGGCATTGTTATCGGGGAGGTTTTAAAAGAGAGTGCTAGTTGTATCCTTGGGGGATGGGTATTAAAGATATAAGGTAAGAACCTACGCAAGCACTTAAGTAAAAATATTGTGTCAGTGCCTGCCCTGAGTTGATATGTTTAGATTTTCTACTATGTATGACTAGGAAAAAGATAGATATAGATTAGAAATCCACCCCAAAAATCACCAAAACCCAAGGTCAATATGGCCTTAGAAGAACTAATTTTATAGACAAAATCATTAGCAAATCATAGTCTCAAGCATTGGTAGATCCCTGAGGATTATCTGGGAAGGGTTCTACTATTATTTCACCTTGAGTAGTAGGGTCATATGCTAGAGCTAACACACAGATTCATGATAAAAATTTAGGATCTAAGTAGAGCTTCCAAGACATACATGTCATGCATCTCAGCCATTTTGATAAGAGTGAGGGGCACTCTTACAATTTAAGGGAAAGATAAGGTGAGAAAAGTTAATTGTACCCACAATATTTGTTGGGAAAAATACTGAGAGGGGGGGGGGTGAATCAGTGTTTACTGCATAATCAAATCTTTTTACTTTTTCATTCCTTAAAACCCATACGCTACTTTCCTTCAGTAAACTAGCGTATATACGCGGATCCCCTTTATGAAACTAGCGTATACATAGAGATCTAGATATGTCATTAAATCTTCACTCCTATTATTCCATCATTCATTCATCAGATGTTTAATAAACAGTAAACATGTGCAGTAAGAACAGAATAAACCATCACACAAAGCATCACACATGAACACCAGGATTTTTAGGTGGAAACCCAAATCGGAGAAAACCACCGCTGCAGTTGCTCAGCCTTCAATATTTTATTATAGAGAAAACATCTTACAACATATGTGCTGGTGCAGACTTGACCAACCACATGAGCCTCCCTGCGCTCGTTTACCATCTCTCACAGGAGGCCGACCCACGACTCGTTTACCGGCCTCTCTGGAAGGAGCTACAGCACGAAGTCTCGTTTACCGGCCTCACAGGAAGAGGGGCTACAACCCTCAGCACCACCTTGGACCACGTTTCATCAATTTTCACACTGGATCCAACTACTTCAATAGAACAACACTTGCAGGCCACATTTCATCATATTTTCAAACTGGACCCTTTCCATACTTTTAAGCACAGACATACATCATCAACAGATACATATCAACACAGATCGAATGTGAAACACGACGAACAGAATCAGGATATTTCATATAACGCTTTTGCTACCAGTTGATAAGTTTATACGACATAAACTGTGATGTCGTGTATCCCATGTGCTTCCGTCCACCCCCACAAACCGAGGCGTGCTTACATAAATTGTATGTGTTATAAGTAGCATACGTGCTTTCTTATTTAAAGCTTATATCACCTCTCTTGTGCTTTCCTCGTGGCGGCTGATGCGTATAGATCTTTAATCTATTCTAAGAAACGACCTTACTTCATGGATAGATGTTCGGTTCGGATACTTCCACCATGATGAGATGTTACTTTAGATGTTCGCCTCATGCACTGTCAAATCACTCCATAAGCAGTCCCACAAATACAAGAACGGTCGGATCTAGATCCCCTTCTCCATCATTGGTGCATCATACATTCAGATTTATCTTCAAGTGTAACCCTTTCCATTCAGATCTACTTCAAAGAGAAGTATTCATTCAAGCTCAGACATCTTGCACCCACACTTGTGATTTGCACAATGAATCTCTTCTCCTTATATAGGTTTTCCTTTCAGCCTGTAGGCCACTAATGCCATAGGCCCCAAGCAATACCATGACCCAAACTACTGGGCCCAGTCCAGTTAAATGAATCATTACCCAATACAATGGGTCAATACCATAGTGGTTACCCTTGGTTTTGCACTTTTTGAGCGCTTTAGCCCATACGCGACTTGGCACGTTCTTTTCCGCGTGCATACGCGACTTCCCCTAGGCAAATCCGCGTATACAAAGAGACATACTCTTTTCATCATATTTGAGCACATTCTGAATTCCTTTCTTCATTGCCTTTTTGTACATACTGTAGATACATCATATTTTCTTCATCAGGAACATATTCTCTCAAACCTGACTTCATCGAAGGTTGTCTTTTTGACACAACATGACATCATATCATCGACAAACATGTAACTTTTCGATTTACATCATTTGCAGTGTAGATAAAATAACTTCATCAGGTGGTTTGCCATCAAGGACAACACATGTCAACAGTCGCATGTCTTCATCTTCATTTAGTGGGTTACCATCAAGGACAACACTCTGCATCATATTTCCAACAATCTCCCCCTTTGGACTTGATGGCAACCACGATGTGTTTGGTTACCATAGCAGATAGATACCATGTCACTCTCCCAAAAATGTCACTCTCCCAAATATTTGACATCATTATCTTCTCTTCATTCAAACACCATGTCACTCTCCCCCTTTGACATCAAGGGCAAAGGGCGGATCAAAAACCAACACTCTCCCCCTTTTCTCCTCATGAGGAAGAAACATTCTGCAGATCTGATATGTGCTGAAGTGGCCAAGCTCCCCCTGAGTTCATGCTGAATCTTCAAAACATATTTTCAATGAAGTACATGACTCTATGAACTTCCTATCACCAAAGACTCATACTTACATCAATTATCCATCCAAGTGGATTTACATATGAGACTCAGCTACCCAACCAAGTGGGTTTACAAATTTGACTCAGCTACCCAACCAAGTAGGTTTACAAATTACAAGACCTTACATAAATTTGAATATTACAATTTCTAACGAGTCAGCAGACCTTTCATCCAAGTACAAATATGAATTACTTATAATTAATACCAATTATACCTCAAGAGAATCATATCGAAACAACCATAATGCATTAATGCATTATACTCGAGTAAACCTAATGCTCCCCACGAATTTGTGCGACAAGAAAATTTTCAATGGCTAAAACACATAGTTTGTGCATCTGAGAAACTTTACCAACAAATCATCAAGGCATCTTCATCAAACATTAGAAACGAATTATGAAGCTGGAACACCACAAGAGATACCAATCGGTATTAGAGATACCAAACGACACTACAATTTGTCTTTGAAAAATGACGAACCAATAAAAATTGTCGACATTGAGCATGCAGTGGTTTGTATTAGACCATCTTATCTGTATTTGTGTTTCGGAAACCCGCGTATCCCAAGCCATCTTCTAAAATTTATGCAGATTTGTTCTTTTTACTGGTAGAGAACACTCCCAGCTTCTGTCTTAGATACTCGAACGCTTCCCTGGGCAGAGCTTTGGTAAAGATATCAGCAACTTGTTCTTTGGAGGGAACATACTCCAACTTCACTTTTTGCTCAAGCACTTGTTCACGTAAGAAGTGATACTTGATGGGAATGTGCTTGGTCTTCGAATGCATAACGGGATTCTTTGAAATACTGATGGCACTTGTATTGTCACACTTAATGGGGACAGGAGGTGTACATTTGATTTGAAAATCTTGTAAGGTTTGCATCATCCAAAGGAGTTGAGTGCAACGATTAAGAAGGTGACTATCACTGCCATTGTCAATAAGGCAATAGAATTTTGCTTCTTGCTGAACCAAGATACTAACCGGGGTCCCATATAGAATGCACCACCACTAGTGCTTTTCCGATCATCAACATTTCCAGCCCAATCTGCATCAGTGTAAGC
>JAXQQM020081575.1:0-19420 GCA_034641835.2 Pinus albicaulis | reverse complement strand
TTGCTGTAACAATGTGTTTATAACTGCGCTGTAGCAGTCTTTCGACATTTTGTATTGTAGCAGCAATTTATATCCAGGAGTGATTGCTGTTGGAACACCTAATCCTACATGGGTAGGTGTGGAATGCAAAAAGTCACAATGGAGTCCAAGTGACCTTGGAATATGAAACCAAGAGTCACACCATTGTACTATAAATGTACATCTTTGTATAATGGAAAATAAGAAAGCCTCACGCTTATCCTTCATTGTGTTGAGTCTCTTGTGTGTGTGTGCTCATCTTTCTCATACACCATGTGTGTGTTTCAACATGGTGTTTAACATGGTATCAGAGCGAGCGATTGCTGGCCCTACTCCAAATTGAGTGAGCCATTTGTGTTTATGGCCTGTGCATATCTGCATTTTTGCAGCATTTAGAGAGTTTTTGCAGCAGTGATTTTGCAGACATTTTGCCGCATTCGGAAATTTGTTTTGAAGAGGAGCAACATTCAAAATCCTTGGCAGCATTCAGAAATTGGTTTGGATACGCAGCACTACACATCTGAAGGTTGATTTCTTCCTGCAATTTCTGCATTTTAAATTCTGCTCCATTTTGAAGCGTTGCTGGAATATTGTTTTAATTGGATTTCTGAAGAAGTTTATGAGTTTTTTACTGCAAAAGAAAACTGAGTTTTTCTGCTGAAAAATTCTTCATATCTGCATTTTCTACTGCTGAAATTTTTATTGATATAATTTCCAGAAAAGTTCTGCTCGATATTTGAAAGAAAAAAAAAAATTCTACTACTATTCTTACTCCTCTGCTCTCTGTTTTAAAAAAAATAAAAAAAATAAAAAATAAATAAATTAAATTTTTTTTTTCGAGTTCAGGCCCCTCGACCTCTGCAACGGCGCCTCCTCTCTAACTCTGCAAACACAACAGTGCAACCTCTCCACACCTCACGGTTTCCCTACGCCTCTCCCTGCGTAGATGCCTTACACCACCCAACGCACCTGCACACACCTACGCTCCCTCACCGCTCGACCTACGCCATTCAGTCAATGCACACACCTGTATCTCCATACTCCTTATCGCTCCACGGGTCCCCTATCCTTCTACCCAGTTCTCAACCCACGGCATAATAGCCGGCCCTCCCTACCTGCGTTACTTAACTCCCCTCCCGCATCACCACCGGCCCGCTCCTTATCCTACACTCTACAACATCCACAGTACCATACGCTATATGCCCCATCGTGCCCTTTCCCAAAACCCTCCCCTTCACATCGAACTCTCCCCATGCTTCTTCTCTCAACACTCGATACCCTCTTTCCCATCTTGATTTTTTATTATTAAAATTCTCCTATCCCTTTTAATTAATCTCCCATTTTAAATTCGTTCCCCTTCCCTTTTTAAAAGTGAATCCCCTCCCTTTTTAAATTAATAATCCTCTTTCCATTTAATTTAATAAATTCCTTCTCTTTTACTTAATCCCTTCCCCCATTATAAAATTCCCTTTCCTTTCTTTTTAATTTTATTTGAATATAAGTTTCCTTCCCCTTTAATTAAATTCCCCTCTTTTTAAATTAATTCTTCATTCCCAATTTTTTTTCCCAAATAATTATTTTTTTAATTAATTTTTAATTAAAAAAAAAAAAACAGCAGAGAGAGGAATAAGAGAATAAGAACAACAGAAATGAAATGAAGAAAATGGCATATGAGGAGCAGATTGAATAGAGAACTCTGCAGATTTACATTGTGATTTGTGGCATTGATTTGAAGGGTGATTTTTCTGAAAGAAATTGACATTTGAAGACAAGTTTTCCATCATTTAAAACAGTTTTTTGAAGGAAAATTCAGCTGCCTCAAAGGCCTCTTGCACATTGTTTTTGCTGCACATATTTTGTAAAAATATTGTATTGTATTGACATTGTATTGTGAGCAAACATTGCTTCTTCATAGTTGCAATCAGTACTTGAGTTGTTGAAAGATTGTTGATTGCCCTCCATCATTTGAGGAGCAAATTTTGTACTATGAGATTTCCATAGTTGGAAATTCTTTTGAGTCAATTGTATTTCTTGTTGCATCACATTGTAAACGGGTGCATTTTCGGTTGTAGCCGACATCCTTTCATTTTTTGAGCCTAAGTTGTCAAAATGGCTAAAATCAATGAGGCATTAGAGTTGTTGAATAACCTCATTCATTCAAATGTTGATGACATGATAAAAATGACCAAGGATGCTCTTTGTAACATTCAAAGTTGTTTGCTATATGCACATGAAAAGATTGAGTTTTTGCGGTTGGAATCTCAACTCCAACAAGATGAACTTCAGCGAAAGAGTCACCATTCTGAACCTGTTTCTGTTCAGAAGATTGAGAAGGACTCTCATCAGAAGAAAGAATATAAAGTTGCAGTTGATCCACATTCAGTTCATTGCACTAGAGCAGATGTACATGCAAATGCAACGGTTCAACCTGCACTTCCTAAGCCCACCATCAGACCTTGGGAAGAGTTTTTCCACAACAAGCATCGAATTGGTCTTGGATATGACAAGGATGTGTCATTCCATATTCTAGACTACACCAAGCCCATCATATTTCAGAGTGCCGGATTCATGTATGACAGTTCACCTGCAGCTGTTCCAGATCCTGTTCCACTTCCACAATAGATTGAGAAATGCCAACACTGTGATCGAGTTGGCCACATGAATGATCACTGTTTTGATCTTCATCCATGCAAGCACTGTGGTCGGCACACCCACTCTTCAGACAGATGCTTCAGACACAAGCCTCCTGCAAGAACCAAGATTCATCTTGGATGGATCGCTTCTTGGCAATGGGCATCAGCAACCAAGAAGATGTTTATGACACATGTTAGAACTTGTTCACGCATATTGAGAAAACTTGCAGTTGAGTTTTCGCCATCATCTCACCTCTTCCCTGACAGGGGGGAAAATGGTGGTCATGTACAAGCTTCGACGACAGATCAAGCGAGCCTGAGCCACAATCTCTCATTCCATGTTCAGAGTTGTAGCAAGCAGTTCAAGCGAGCCTGAGCCACAATTCGTCATTCCATATTCAGAGATGTAGCCAGAGACACGGATGCCCATGAGCATACCTTCGGTTGGTGGATAACCTAAAACCATCATCTTTGGTTGGTGGATAACCTAAAACCATCATTTTTGGTTGGTGGATAACCTAAAACCATCATTTTCGGTTGGTGGATAACCTAAAACCATCATCTTTGGTTGGTGGACAACCTAAAACCACCATAGGTAGTAGACCTCCCTTCTTTTAGGTTGAAGGTCTCCCTTTTTTATGAGGGACAATTCCTCTAGCAGAAGCTTTTAGCTTCTTGCCAGTTTTGGAAGAGTTCCGGGAACTGCAACAAGTTTTGCGTTCCAGTGTTTGTGGTCATCCTAAAACCACCTCTTTTTCCAACATTTCACAGAGTTGATTCAGCCCAAGAGCTGCCATGTATACTTTGCAGATTTGTATTACAACTCTTTTCTTGGACTCACACATACCCCTTCGGATTAAGGGGGGATGTTGGAACACCTAATCCTACATGGGTAGGTGTGAAATGCGAAAAGTCACAATGGAGTCCAAGTGACCTTGGAATGTGAAACCAAGAGTCACACCATTGTACTATAAATGTACATCTTTGTATAATGGAAAATAAGAAAGCCTCACGCTTATCCTTCATTGTGTTGAGTCTCTTGTGTGTGTGTGCTCATCTTTCTCATACACCATGTGTGTGTTTCAACATGGTGTTTAACAATTGCTTATGGGAGGCTTGTTCCCTCATTGTATATGATTCATGTCTCACTATTTTGTATTGATTTGCTGATATAATACATGATGATATGTCTCCATATTGGTCTCCAATGTTAATGAGTTGATTTACACTTTTATTTCCAGTTTTGTGTTCATATATTGCTACTTCCCCATTTGAGAATATTACAGTGGTATCAGAGCATAATCTTGGCTCAGCCTGTGCATTCAATGAATATGTCACCACAAGGAGAAGCTTTTCACAAAGAGAGGAGATGTATAGAAAAAACAAAAACATGACTCCATTATTTGAAGGAAGGAAGGAATAGAGGCTCTCAAAGCTTCTTTTTCAAACTATGCAGAGCATTCATGGAGATATCAAGAAGATGAGAAGGGAGATGTGTGAGGAATCTCCAAAAGGTTTTGAATTTGAAGCAAGCCCTAGATTTTTGCATGATGGGTGTGAGCATGCAGCCACACATTATGATTCACAACGCAGTCATAGGCCCAAATTTACTATGAAGGAGATGGAAGAAGAAGAAATGCCAAAGATGGAGACTCTTAGTGATTATTTGCAAGATTATGAATCTCAAACTAAGAGGTTCAAAGATCACATCAATTTCCAAGAGTTTTGCAAGATCAAGGAGGAAAGGAGCTAGCAGCATGATGTGGGTAGATTCTTTCTATCTATTTTTTATGGTTCACCTAAATGTTTAACTAGGGCTTGGGTGGAGGAGCTAGACACCTATTTGTAGCAACACCAAGTTTCAAAGAATGAAGCCATCAAAGTTGCAGTGCTGCATTTTGAAGATAAGGCCTATGCTTGGTGGATATTTGAGTCCTTTTAAAAAAAAATGCAAATACACCTACTTATGCAAAGTTCACTAGGATACTAGTGGAAAGGTTTGATGAAAAACATTTTGAAACACCTTTGGTGGATCTAAACAAACCAAAACAAACAAACCCATTGCATGTGTTGGAGGAATCTATAAACCTAACTCCACTTCAGAAAACTGTTGAAGAGGCTAATATCTTGCATAAAACCTTGCTAGAGGCAAGATCTGTATCTCATACTCCTGGAAAAGAGGGCATGGAGATCCTTTTTCCAAAAGAGGATCCTCTTATTGAAAAGTTGCCCATTCATATTGAAGAGGAAGAGAAGGCTGGAGGCAACATCGCTATCAAATCCGAGGCATCTCTAGCACCTCATGCAGAGGTAGATGGAGCACTTGCTCCAACAAAAGGAATTCTTGTATCATTGCAAGAAGTTCCTAAGGATTTCATATGTGGGGATTAAGGCACAATCCATGAACAACATGTGCCATTATTGATAGATTGTGAAGCCTTGCAGATGAAAGGAGAAGGTAGGGAGGAGGGTCAGCATCATATGATTAGGAGCACACACCCCTATATATTTCAGAAGATTGATTCACAGAATAGGCAGACTGATTTGTGCAGTGAGGGTAGGGACAAAGTTGTCCATTCATATATGTAGTCTACTCTTGATATTGATGTCTCATTGCATGGAGGCATTCCACTGGGGAGACCACCAAATCAGGGGATGGTGAGAGATGCTTCACATTTGGTTGCACCACTCATTGATTCCAGAGGGGTGAGGACCTTGGGAGGACTTGATACAGTGCTGAGAGTCTTGGGTAGACTCAAGGAGAGGGGAGGCATCCTCCCAACATTATCATTACCCACTCTCATTTCAGACTCTGCGCTGTGGCAGGAGTAGCATGGGAAGGATAATAACCTTCCAACTTGTACCTTTGGCATGGGAGATGTCAAAGAGGAGGACAACCATATGACATATGTTCTTTGTGATAGATCATCAATGCTGTCACTATGGAGGATAGATCCATATTGGAAATCCCAACTGTTGGTGGATTATTCCAAGGATCTTTTTACTTGTATGATATTTGATGACCAGCTACATGAGGAGGAATATTCAGTCAGAGATGAGGTCATCTGCTATCGTAGGATCTTCTTATCTAGAGCTTTCAAGCTCAAGGAGAAGTTACTACAAGCAGCTCATGAAGATTTCCTCTCCAGCCACACTTATTCTATGAAAGCATACCACACCATCATGGAGGGGTACACTTGGGAAGGCTTTGAAGAGGAGATATATCAGCATTTGAGGAGATGCATGGATCATGTGGAGATGGAGGAGATACATGAATCTTTGGGGGAATTATCACAACACCTCTTTCCTCTTTGAGAATGAGAGGGAATTTATCTATGAGCCACTCCATTTGCATGTGAAAAACATATTGTAAGGATACTGTTTGGTTGCATAATGATTTATATAATGAATATGTGCATTCCTTAACCATATATATGTAGGACATTGCTCCAAGGAGGAGCATTCTTCCTTCTAGACTTCATGGTCTACTTGAGGCTACAAGCATCATTGATGATGGCCACTCCTTAGGAGGTATTGGGGAGATGATATCTTATGCAGGGTATGCTCAATTTGCACCATACACCCTACACCTTCTCCAAACTTGTGAGGAGATTGTGGCAGAAAATAAGTGGTTGGGAAGCCACACATCATGCCATATTATGATGCAGCTAAGTGTAAAATTTCACTGGTTGCACTTGAGGGACCATTGTCCTTCTCCCTTATTACATATGGCAGCTAACATGATTTTGATTATGATTCCATATGCTGATGTTGTTCTTATCTTTGTTGAGAACATGTTTGGAGGGGAGACACATTGGTTGGATGTGTGCATGGGGAATGAAATTTCCCACACCTTTTATGCTTCATGCTTCAAGAGGAGCATGGGAGATGATATGGCCACTACAGTAGATCACTTGCTTCTTTATGAGGTAGGCCATGTGATTGTTTGGAGCACTTGGGATATGCCTCTCATGAACAATTGGGAGGAACTTTTCTATGAATTACCATGTTGGGAGGTGATTCATTTCATTTGGATGATAGCATGCAGATAGGAGTCTCTCATTGGGAATGAGATCCCCTATGATTGTCATCACTCCTACCTTGAGGAGGCCATTGGATATCAAGAAGGCTTCCACTTACACGTTCCACTTTCTCATGATGTGAGCCATTTGGTTTTGCATACTTGGGAGGAACCTTTGGGGGGCAGAATTATTGCAGATTATTTTGAGCAGTGGTGGGGACTATTAATGAGGAGGCCACAAGAGGAGGAGGGGAGGATTTTTTCTCCACCTTTACAGTTGCTTGAGGACAAGCAACATTTTGGAGAGGAGAACTGTAATATTCCTAAAATTTAGCTTTTAGCTAAATGGAATATTATAGATCATGTTGTCATTAGGTAGGTGAATAAGTGGGTAGGGAGGCCCTTAAATCTCCAAAGCAGCAATAAAAACACTTCAAGTGTGAAAGGAGACCTTCTAAGCAGCTAAATAAGCAACTCTAAGTGTGAAAAGGGGTTGGATCATGTTGATTCAGTCAACTTTGACCAAGTCAACATCGCTGTTATGGAGGAGTGGAAATTAAATGAGGAATAACGCAGTTTTGGAGGGAGATTGATTTCATGAAGGAAATGACCTAATTGAGTGGGGACAAGGGCAAGGAAGCTCATAATCTATATAAGTAAGAGGATGGCAACCATATGGGGTTATGTTTTGGATTATTATTTTGTATATGGTTTGTTTAGACTACTTGCATTCTTCAGCTGTTTAGTTGAGATTGCTGTGCTGTTTAGCACCGGGTGTTCCCGAGCAAGAATCCCACCTCTTCCCTTGAGAGGCCTCTTCGAAGAGCATTGAATTCATTTCCACATTCAGGTTTTCAGGCCAAGCTACAACTTTCTTCATCAGTGCAGTTTCTGTAGGGTATTGTGCTGTGTTACAGGGTGTTGTAGTGGAGGGTTGAGAAACCCACTTTCTGAGCTAGTTTCTCATAGGAGGAATGATTCCTTCTCTTGGGAGATCAGTTTGGAGGGCTCTTGGACATATTTCAGATCTTTGGCACCAGGCCAACTATTTCCCATCATTTCTAGCACATGTTCCAGCTGGGAATTGCGTTATTTTGGAGGGAAGCTTCAGTGAGGGATCTTGTGGCTCCTTTGGAGTGTTTTCTTGTGATTGAAGGGTTTAGCCTTTCATTGGAGGAGACCTTTGAGGGGATCTACATCAGATCTACAATATTTCAGCCTTATACACTCATGTGCTTCAATTTGTAGTGAATCTTCAGCCCTAGGGCTTTAGATCCATCTTGTATAGGTGTATTTCTAAAAAACCTTTCCGGGTTCTTTGTAGGAGTTTGTATAAAGCCTAGATCTGTATTTGTCATATCTTTTGAGGCATATAATAGCCCTACATATTTTGTACATTATTTTTCTGTAGCAGTGTGTTTATAATTGTGTTGTAGTAGTCTTCCAGAATTTTGTATTGTAGCAGCAGTTCATATCCAGGAGTGATTGCTTATGGGAGGCTTGTTCCCTCATTGTATATGATTCATGCCTCACTATTTTGTATTGATTTGCTGATATAATACATGATGATATGTCTCCATATTGGTCTCCAATTTTAATGAGTTGATTTACACTACTATTTCCAGTTTTGTGTTCATATATTGCTGCTTTCCCATTTGGGAATATTGCACAAAATGCACAATTATAAGAAGCACTCACTTGATCCAAAACTGGAACATTAAAGCTACTACTTGCTTTCTCAAATGAACATAATGCTCTCTATAAGATGCTTGCAATAGAAACCAAAGCTAAAATTACTTTTTCTCAATCCATGTGGGTGTATTTCTAAGATGTGAGGTGACCTTTCACCTCCCTTATGACTGTTGGACTTCCCCTCATGACCCTTCAACTTCTATGTGACCTTTTGACTTCTATGTGTCTTTTCATTTTATTTTCACTTTTCTAATTACAAAAATTATGAATGATTACAATTATGAAAACAAAATACATTTATGTGAGAGTTTAAGTAATGGGAATCTCTATTACTTTGATATAAGACTCCTTAGTCACATATTCATACCATGCCTTATACTCAATAGCTACGACCTTCACCTTCTATGCTAACTGTCGTTCATATCGTATTCTGTACTCTAAAGAATTGGGAAATATTGTCTTTGAATCAACTTGTAACTTGTTCCAAAGCATCATCAATTTGATAGGAAAATTGGCGGGTTGTGCAACATATTGAATAATGAATTCCTTTATCACTTTGAAGTCTTCTTCAATAGTTGCATGCTTTATGATATCCAATGCTTCTCAAAGTTCTCGCTTGATTTCTTCTCTTGGCTTCACTTCTCCAGGTGTACCAATGGAAGGTATCTTGTGCATTTTGACCAAGGTCTCTATTCCATTTTGCAGCTTAAAATGGGCTATTATAGTATTAATCAAGTTTTTGCTTAACTGTTCATGTGATTACTTGAGTATTTTTACTTCCACTGTGTCTATTTCAACCTCTATTCTTCCCTTCTTAGACAACTCTGCCGATGCATTGGGGTACTTAGCGCTCCATTTTTGAATTTTTTCATAACCAAGTGAGCAAGTCCTAGTATCTTTTCCTTTTCTTGCAACTCCTTTTGTATCTAAAATAGAAGTGCCACTAATTTATATAGTATTATCATTTCTTCATACACGTGTTTCATAATTTCCTCTAATTCCTTTATCTCTTGAATAATTGTAGATTGAAAAATTTCTTTGTGGCAACATGTAGTTGATACACTTTGATTTTATATGAGAATTTGTTCATTCTGTTGTCATGCATTGCCTAATTATTTCTTCAACCTTTCAACTTCTAGAGAGATCATTAATGTTGTTCTTGGTTGCTATTGCAAATGACATTATTTTTGAAGCTTTTACCTTTGGATTAGTTATTGTTTCTACAACAAACTCCCTTCCCAGATTAATCAAGATAGGATGATCTTTCTCATTAGGATAATATTTTCTCTTTTCCTCACTAATATTATGCTTGAATTGGTCGAAAGTGAAAGTTGATATATCTAAGATCCTTTTCTCTCCTTAGACAGAAATGCCCTTCTCATTCAATGGGAGATGTCCTCCTATGAGGGGAGTTGGAGGCCTAATGTTCAAGGTAGCCAAGACAGGTTCAACTTTTGCATTCTTAAATATGTTTTCATCTACCTAATTATCTAGTTCCTCGACAACTAAGACTTCTTCGAATTTCTTGGCCTTCTCTTCTTCCTCTCTTTTTTTTCACTCTTCTTCTTCAAGTTGTTTTCTTTTCATATCTTTTTCTTCCTACCACTTTTCCAGAGTGTCTTCCTCTTTTCTCTTATTTGTAGATCATATTTAAAATTTTGGTGCAATTTTTTCAAAAAAAATTACAAATCTGAATGTATTGCAAAAAAATACACCATTTCAAAAAAAAAATCATGTGAATTAGAGCTTGGACGGAAGAGATATCGCTGATGTAAAATTAGTTTTTTGTAGAAATTCTTCTAATGGAAATTCATTGATGCCAACTCTCAAGTCGTTTTTTTTCTTCTGATTTTTGTGAAAAAAAATCAAGAAAATAATTTCATATCTAAGCTCCTCTCAAAAAATCATCCAATTTAAAAAAAAAAATTAGTTTAATCGAAGTCTCGATGAGGGAGATATCACTTAATTATAATCAACTCTTTTTTAAGAATTATTTGTGATGAAGAGACAATTGCAGTGTGGATTTGAGTTCTTAGAGTGCCTATATTGCTATTCCAATCATGCAAGAAGATAAAAAAATATCATTCCATTTCTAAAAGTAGGTTATAATAAGGATTATGAGCTATATTGACTAAGTTGTTCCCTTTTTAAATTTGTTCCCGAAGTAAGTGATTTTATTTAAAATCCCCACTCTATTTTATGGATTTTAGAAGGCTATTTTTTACAATAAAATAGGATGTTCCTACTATTGAAGAATACATAAGATATAATAATTCATAATTCCCACTAACTCGAAGATATGTAGCATGAAATGATTTCAAGGATGAGGCTGTCATATGGTGTAAATCACTTAACCAAGATCAAATAAGGGCAATTTCCAATCAACAGGTTGAAAAGGTCCTTTTGAACAAGTGGTCTCATGGTAGGAAGATTCAAAATAAGCACCGTAAAGTGTTATTTCCAAGTAATAATTCCATAATACAAGTAACTTCATGGATGTATTCACAAAGAGAAGGTCGTTGTTTCTATTAACCCTAGTTGCAAGAAAAATATCATCAGTGTCAAATTGGCTACAAAATTGCAAGTTCCAACACAAAATATTGACAACAAACAGGTTGATGGGGTGCATATTCAAATATTTAATAACTTTAAGTTTACCATGGATAAATATGTATCAGATTTTGGATTTTATGCTTTAGGTATGGACGAGGAGGATGTTATTTTGGGATATTCTTGGATGGAATTAGTTGGTACTTTCAATATTAATGTATCTAGAGTCCCAGAATTTTTTTGTTTTGAAACCCTTTTTCCTTCTTTTCCTATCACTATTAACCTAATATGGCAGCAAACACATGATTTTGACAAGGTAAAGTATTTGTGTGTCCTATTCTTCATACTTGTTAATATACCCTATTGTTTTGTTAAATATTACATTCAACTACAAAATTAATACAATTCCATAGCTATTACACAGATCTGCAGCTACCTTCATTATCAATAGGGTTCTGGCAAATCATCTTAGCAAAGGAGTATATGGGTAGATAGAGGATGATCCCCTCATGGATTTCCTCCTGCTTATCCGAGCCTATTCACCAAGAATACCATGCATTTACATGGTCAAAGATAGCAGTGAACTTGTTGCAGTGTCCAGGAACAGAGTCCAGAAATGTCACGACTGTGTCGATTTGATTTCCTAATAGAAAATCGACAGATAAGTGATATTTCGTTTATGATTTTAAATTGTATAAGGATTCCGATAAAGATATATAGGCTTAGAATTTGCGTATTGTTGAACATACTCTATAAAATCATATAAACTTTGTGTATTCGGGGCGCGCCATCTTTTATTTCCTGAACAATTTGTTTGAAGATTTTTATGTTAATTTGAAGTTCCTCTTTCGTGCAATTTTATGCGTTGATAGTGTAAAGAACCTATTGCATTGCAGAGGGACCCTACAAGTAGACCAAGTCATTTTTGCTTTCAGTTTTTAATGTATCTCAAACTTATTACTATTTAGTAATTTGAATTTGGTAAATGATTTTGATTCATGCTTTATTTTTTAAAATATCAGTCTCAATAGTTCAGTGCTTTGATTATGTTTATTTCATAGATTAATTGCTTGAATTCATTCTGTCATATTTTATATAGTTTGGTTCATTTACATTCCAGACTAGAATTTGCAGTAGATAGAAAATTTGGTCTTCATAGTATTTCGATTTTCATGTTTTCATAAAACTAGAACTGTATCATATCTCATGTTTCTGTAATTTAGAATTAGTTCATTATTTGCTGCAGCATAAAAATTCCAAAATCAACTTGATAAAAACACAATTAATCATTTTTTTTTTGAAAGGAGTCATATCACAAACTATTTTTAAAACCCAACTCAATTGAAAGTAACCATAGAAATAACATCTAACATAGATGATAAATTGCTTTAAAAACATCACTGATCTATAGGAATTTAAAGCTGATCCATAAGTTCAAAAATTAACAAAACTCTAAATTCAACTCACTTTAATAGCAAATACTTCTAGCACATATAGTGCACTTTCACTTCATAATTTTACTAACTCTGGTCGATAATTTATGCTTGCAATTTAAGAAAATTAAATTGACTAAACATTTTGGCGCCATTGCCAAGGAAATGTAAATAGAATTCTTATAAATAAAACTTGATATGCATAGAGAGAGAGAGAGATTATAAAGGTAGGTTTATAGGATGAGGGAGAAGTTTGATTCATACATCATCCCTCACTCAACCTCGACCTCGAAGTTCTACACCACCCACTCAAACTCGAATTCCATACGTAGGTGGTCCACATAGACTTCTTGAAATCCTAATATTTGAAGTCCAACCTACTTCACCTACTTCATCTACTGAAGCTTTAATTTAAGAATAAAATCCCCCATATCCAACTACAGGAGTAATTTTCTTATCTTCAATAGGAGAACAACTTCTAGGACAAGAATTAGAAGTCCTCGGTGAAGAAGAAGAACAAGAAACTCATTCAAATTCTCCATTGATAGAAGAACGAGAAGAAGTAGAAATTAATGTTGTAGAACTAGATACTTACATTAGTTCTGAGGAATCCATCATGGTTGAATAAGGAGAAGGAGAAGTAAAAAATGTCAATGGTGAACAACCTAGGATTGGAGGAGGAAGAGGAGGAAATAGAGGAGGTGGAAGAGGAGGTGGAAGAGGTAGAGGTAGAGGCAGAGGAGATCCAGAACCTTTTGGATTCCCTATTCATGATGAGGATACAACATATACAATGAAAAATATTTCACCTAATATCCTCCCTAACTTTCATGGAATAAGAAGTGAAGATCCAGAAACATTTCTCTTTGAATTTGATGTATTATGTAGATCATATGTGTAATATCCCAAAAGAGGAATTTTCTACAACAATAAGAATACCTTAAGGTATTATAAATTTGGAGATCTAGCAAATAGACTCATTTTATGTGTTCTAAAACACATAGCCATCAAATGAGTGAAACAACAACAAAAGAAGAATGTCTACACATTCCCAAGTGGGAAAAAAGCAGAAATTAGACCTTGAAAACGTTATTTCTGAAGATCTGCGTTTTTACTGGGTGGAATAACACTTGGTTCCCTTAGCATATGATGTTAGGCCCTCAAATAAAAAATGGGATCAGAAATAAATCCCTTTTGATATGCTAAACATACCTCCCGGCTTCCTATCAGCTCAAGAATAGCCAAATCCCATCACTTGAGTTATGCAGAAAAAGATTGAAGCATGTACAACGGTATTTTATGAGGGTTTATGTAGTATAATGATAAAATAGCATGGATCTCTAGTTATATGGAATAAAATGCCAAGAAATGAAGATCTGACCTCCTTATTGTATTATAAAGCCAACCCGGCAAGGGTTTCATGAAAGTACAAGTACAACAAGAGAAGATATGAATATTCAGCTCAGAAAATGTAGTATTACTACAAAATTACAGAAATATAGCTGAATAATACAAAATAAGGATGAGTATCCCTTCCTCTAGCTTCTGAGAGAAGGGTTGGCCCTTTCCCTAGGAAACTAGCTCAGAAACAAGGGTCTTAACCCTGCTGCAGCAACTCTGTGCAAAATTACGCAGTTCCTGCAAGGGATTGCGCTGTAGGAGATGAGAAACACTTTGGCCTGCTTCCAATATATGAAATGTGTTTAGAAATATTCCTAGCTTATTTCTCAAGAGAAGGAAGGCACGCTCTACTGAGAAATAGACCCGTAAGTGGTGTAAGAATCCTCCACTGCAACACCCTGCAAGTTAGCAGTATCCTGCTACAGAAATAACGCTTGGACTGAAGAATGATGCTTGGCCTTAAGCCTGGATGTGGAGAAATATAGGAAAAGCTCTCCCAAGAGGCCTCTCAAGGGAAGAGGTGGGATTCCCGCTCGGGAACACTCGGTGCTTAACAACACTGCTACTCTGCTAAATAGCAAGAGGAAGCCAAGTCTAAACAGACAAGATCAAAACATCAAATACAAAGCATCCATAAAAAAGGCTCCAATCCTCTCCATATATAGCAAGTGAACCTCTCCACATTGGGTCCCATCCATATGTGCCATCAAGCCCATGCAAGTTGTCCTCCACCAAAACTGTGCTGTCCAAAGGAGGTTCAATGTATCTAGACGACTTAGTTGACTTGGTCAAAGTTGACTGAATCAACATGATCCCATCTCTGTTCACACCAAAGGGTGCTCAAATTAGCTACTTATTCTTACTCCTTTCACATTAGGAGTGTTATTGATCCTTCTAAAGTGGTTAATGGGCCTCCCTACCCATTTAATCACCTACCTAGTGATAAAACAACTCTAATATTCCATTTAGCTTGGAGGCTAAAATTTTGGAATATTACAGTCCTCCCATCCAAAATATTGTTTGTCCTCAAGCAACTGTATAAGGAGAAAAAAAATCCTCCCCTCCTCTTCTTGTGGCCTCCTCATTAAAAGTGTCCACTACTGCTCAACATGATCTGCTACAAATCCGTCCTCCAATGCTTCCTCCCAAGTATGAAAAACCATATGGCTTATGTCATAGAAAGGTGGAAGATGTAAGTGGAAACCTCCTTGCTATTCAATAAATCCTCTGTTAGAAAATTAAATATTACAGAGCAATGCAACACATAAAATATGCGGAAAATACAAGCACACAAAACACATAAAACCAGAGAGACACAGATATACGTGGTTCACCCAGTTTGGGCTACGTCCCCCAGAAACGACCCGATCCTTCCTTTCTATTATCAGAAAAATGAAGAAGGCGACGGCACAACGGTGGGATCCACTGTGGCCTCCTTTGTTTTTTCTCACAGTCTCCCTCTACGTTTCATCGCTCGAGAATACACACCCAATACACAGCCGCAATGCAATACCCTCATAAAAGCGAGGGTTGCTTTCTAGGGCAAAAAACCCTAATCTAAACATAACTTCTACCGTCAGATCATCCGCCTATGAATGGCCAAGATTGACTAGAAATTACTATACTTTTACCAGGAAATTTTACATCTATTTTTAGCTTCGGGGGTGCTGCCCCTGAAACCCCCGCCGAGGGGCTCCTCATGTGCTTTGGATCCCCCACGCGGCGATGGGCATTTACGGGTGGCGTTGCTGCCCCATTTAAGGTACAGGGGTCTAATGCTGTGATACAAAGTAAACAAGATAATCAGGCTCCACACCCAACAATCTCCCACTTGGAGACTGATTGTAGCAACTCCACCGCTGCTTCATTTGCTGGACAATGACTCCTCTTTGGACCTGGCTATTTCTCATCTTCATCGTCATCCTTTAAGACCAATTGAAACTGAGTAGGTTCTCAGTTTCTCCCTGGTTACAACTTTTTTTAGCATATCTGCAGGATTCTGGCTAGTGTGTATCTTTTCCAGCTTCAACTCTCCATCTTCCAATACTGACCGTATGAAATGGTACTTGAGATGTATGTGTTTAGTCCTGGAATGAAATGTTGAGTTCTTTGCAAGATGAATGGCACTTTGGCTATCACTGTATAACGTGCCCATATTATGCTTCTTACCCAATTCATCCATAAACCTTTGTAACCAAATCATTTCCTTACTAGCCTCTGTAGCAGCAACATACTCTGCTTCTGTTGTTGAAAGTGCAACAACACTTTGAATTTTTGAAACCCAACTGACAGTTGTTCCACCTACAGTAAATACATATCCTGTAGTGCTCCTCCTGTTATCTCTGTCACCTGCCATATCTGCATCAACATATCCCTGTAGAGCAATGTTTGAACCATCAAAGCATAATGCTTGATTTGTGGTACCTCTCAAATATCTGAGAATCCATTTTACTGCTATCCAATGTTCTTTTCCTGGATTGTTCATGTACCTGCTTACAACTCCCACTGCATGTGCAATATCAGGCCTTGTGCAGACCATTGCATACATTAAGCTTCCAACTACTGATGCATATGGAACTTTAGACATATATTCCATTTCTTCGTGGGTCTTGGGGCACATCTCCTTACTAAGTTTGAAATGGCTAGCAAAAGGTGTACTAATTGGTTTTGCATTCTGCATATTAAATCTTTTCAACACCTTCTCTATGTACTCATTCCGAGACAGTGTTAATTTGCGATTTTTCCTGTCTCTAGTTATCCTCATACCAAGGATTTGTTTTGCAGCTCCCAAATCCTTCATTGCAAATGAATTTTCCAATTTTCTTTTGAGCACATTTATTTCCTGCATGTTAGACCCTGCAACAAGCATGTCATCTACATATAATAACAATATAATATAGCTGCCATCATTTTGCCTTTTTAGATAAACACAATGATCAGAGTGACATCTAGTATAACCTTGTTCGGACATAAACTTGTCAAATTTTAGATACCACTGCCTTGGAGCCTGTTTTAAGCCATACAAGCTCTTCTTTAACCTGCACACCAATTTTTCTTTCCCTTTTGCCTCATATCCTTCTGGTTGCTGCATGTATATCTCTTCCTCCAAATCTCCATGGAGAAATGCTATCTTTACATCTAACTGTTCAAGATGTAAATCTTCCGCTGCTACAAGACTTAAAACAGTTCTGATTGAATTCATCTTAACAACAGGAGAAAATATTTCATCAAAATCAATACCTTTCTTTTGTGCAAACCCCTTCACCACAAGTCTAGCTTTGTACCTATGTTTTCCTCCATCTTCTTCCTTCAGCCTGTAAACCCATTTATTCTGCAATGTAGTTTTACCTGCAGGGAACTTGACTAAGTCCCAAGTCTGGTTATGCATTAAGGAGTCCATCTCTTCTTCCATGGCTAGCTCCCACTTCTTCCTACTTTCAACCTGCATTGCTTCTTCATAACATTCAGGTTCACCAGAATCAGTCAACAATAAATAATATAATGAAGGAGAGTATCGTTTAGGGGGTCTACTTATCCTAGTAGATCTTCTAACACCACTTTCAGGTGTTTGAGGTGCCTGTTGCTGTTGTGGTGGTTGTTGCTGCTGTGGTTGTTGATTATTATTATTTTCAGGCACCTTTACTTTTTCAGTTATCTCATCAAGAACCATGTATTCCTTGCTTTATTTTTCCTGTTTCTTTTCCTGCAACTGATTCTTATACAAGACCTTTTCATTGAATATTACACCTCTGCTCCTAATGATTTTGTGATTTTCATAATCATATAAGCGATAACCAAAATCATTAGCACCATATCCAATAAAGGTACATTTCTTTGATTTTTCCTCAAACTTTGTTCTGTTTTCTTTATTAATATGGACAAAGGCCTCACAACCAAAAGGCTTTAAAAAAGAGTAGTTTACCTTTTTACCTGTCCATGCTTCCTCTGGAATACCACCATCCAAGGAACTTGAAGGCCCTCTGTTTATTAGATAAACAACAATATCTACAACATCTGCCCAAAATTGTAAAGGCAATCCCGCATGCAATCTCATGCACCTTGCACGCTCCATGATTGTTCTGTTCATCCTTTTTGACACACCATTTTCTTGTGGTGTTCTTGGAACTGTCTTCTCTCTACGAATTCCATGCTCTGAACAGTACCTATCAAACTCTTTGCTGCAATATTCACCTCCATTGTCTGATCTGAGACACTTCAAATTCTTTCCTGTCTCAATCTCAACCAAAGCTTTCCATTTCTTGAAAGTATCAAATACATCAGATTTATTTTGAATACAATAAATCCAAGTTTTTCTAGTTGCATCACCAATAAACGTAACATAATAGCGAGAGCCACCGAGAGATGATACCTGAGCAGGTCCCCATACATCTGTATGCACAAGCTCCAATTTTTCGCTCTTCTTTTCTTTCCCAACTCTGAGAAATCTGACTCTCTTCTGTTTTCCATAAATGCAATTCTCACAGAAATCCAAATCAACATTCTTCAAACTTGGCAGCAAATTTCTTGAGTGAAGAATTTTCATCCCCTTCTCACTCATGTGTCAGAGCCTATGATGCCATAATGCTGCATCTACTCCTTTGGAAGTTAAAACATTAACAGAGTTAGAAATACCATTGCATAAATAAAATGTACCAACTTTTTCGCCTTTTGCTATTACCAGGGCTCCTTTGGTGACCTTCCAAGTTTTATCCGTGAAAGTTTTCACACAACCTTCACCGCCTAACTGCCCTGTTGAAATCAGATTTTTCTTCAGATCTGGAACATGCCTTACCTCCTTTAGTAGCCATTGGTTTCCATTCTGTTGTTTTACAAGAACTTTACCCATTCCAACAATTTCACAGGGTTTATCATCACCCAAACGAACTTGTCCAAAATCTCCTTGAACATAGTCATGAAAATATTTCTTATCAGGTGTGGCATGGAATGAAGCCCCTGAATCTACAACCCAAGAATCAGTAACATTTTCGAAAGAAAGAATCAAAACATCTTGTAACACATCACCTGTCACATTTGCTTCATGATTGTTTTCTTGCTGTGTGTCTCCTTCTTTTCCCTTCCAAGATCTACAGTCTTTCTTTAGGTGTCCTTTCTTTCCGCAATTCCAGCACACTATCCCCGATCTAGACTTGGATCTGCCTTTCCTTGATTTATTGCGATATCCCGAGCTCTTTCCTCTTTCCATTCTTCTTCCCCTAGACTCTGCACTCAAAGCATTACCTGATGTCTCACCGGAGCTTTTCCGTCGCATTTCCTCGCTAAGGATAGCACCAACAACATCATCAAGCTTTAAAGTACTAGATCCAGAGACAGAGTTACTAATGGCCATTACTAAACCATTCCAACTCTCTGGCAATGAGCACAAGAATAACAGAGCTCTAAATTCATCATCAAAGTTTACCCCTACAGAACTTAACTGACTGGTAACTGTATTAAAATCATTTAAATGGTCTGCAACAGATCCACCTTCCGACATCTTCATATTAAATAGTCGTTTCATAAGAAATACCTTGTTTGAGGTCAAGGGTTTTTCATATAGTTTCGCCAATGTCTGCATCAAACCCTCTGTTGTTGTTTCCTTCGAAATATTGAAGGTGACTGATGCCGCAAGGCACAACAGTACTATTCTGAGTGCCTTTCTATCAAGAATGTTC
>JAXQQM020072567.1:0-88632 GCA_034641835.2 Pinus albicaulis | reverse complement strand
ACAGATAGGAAATCTGAAGCGTCTTGTTGGGAAAAATCTTTGAGAGGGGGGTGAATCAGTATTTAGGGCACACTCAAAACTTTTACTTTTCTTACTTCTAAAACCCATACGCTACTTTCCTGATATAGAATCATGTATATATGCGGATATCCTTTATGAAACTCGCGTATACACAGAGATCTAATTATGCCATTAATTCTTCACTTATATCATTCCATCATTCATTCATTAGATGTTCAATAAACAATAAACATGTGCAGTAAGAACAGAACAAACCATCACACAAGCATCACACATGAACACCAGGATTTTAGGTGGAAACCCAAGTCGGGAGAAAACCACTGCTGCCGTTGTCTCGGCCTTCAATATTTTATTATAGAGAAAACATCTTACAACTATGTACTGGCGCAGACTCATACCAGTTGCGGAAGGCACCCTGCTTGGCCTGGGTTTACCGACCCTCTCAGGAGAACTCCAACTTGACTTGTTTAGGCCTCTCCTGGAAGGGAGCTACGACCCCCTGCTCTCGTTTACCAGCCTCACCTGGAAGGGAGCTACAACCCCCTGACTGAAGGCTACAACCCTCGGCACCTCTATGGACCACGTTTCATCAATTTTCACAGATCCAACAACTTCAATAGAAAAATACTTGTAGGCCACGTTTCATCATATTTTCAGACTGGACCCTCTTCATACATTTAAACTCAATCATACAACCAAAGTGATGCAGACAACTCAGAACAGTAGAATACAGATAGCAGCAATACAACAGAATAGATCAGTCATTTCTTACCACAGACTTCAGCAAACCCTAGTTTGCATACGCACTTTCATTTCACTGATGTCGCGTATATACACGCTTCCATTCACACAAACTAGCGTATACTTCTGTACATTTTTACAGAACTAATTTAATTGCGCATACGCGCTTTTCTTTCAGCGAAGCTGCGTATATACGCGCTTCCTCTTCGGCGAACTAGCGTATGGTTCTTCAGAGATTTTAGGTCATTGCATTTCTTGATGTGATCTTCTTTGTGATTGATGATTGTTTCCTTCTTGACCAGGATGTTCGCCTCTTCTTGGATCTAATCATTCCATAAACGAGATCTGTAAATACAAAGCACATTTAGGATCTAGATCCCCTTCTTCATCATTGGTGCATCATAGATTCAGATCTATTATCAAGCCTTTACCCTTTCCATACGGATATACTTCATAGATAAGTATTCATTCAAGCTCTAACATCTTGCTCCCACGCTCATGATTTGCACAATGAATTTGTTCTCTTTATATAGGTTTACCCTTTTTCAATACCATGAGCCCCTTTTTCAATACCATGAGCCAAAACAATACCATGAGCCCAAAACTGCATTACTTCCAATGGTATTCCTGGACGGGGTCATTTAGATGAATCATTACCCAATACAATGGGTCAATACCATGGTGGTTACCCCTGGTTTTGCACTTTATGAGTGCTTTTGCCCATACACGACTTGGAACGTTGTTTCCCGCATGCATACACGACTTATCCTAGGAAAATCCGTGTATGCCTTGAGACATACTCTTTTTATCATAGATCTAGCACAAAATGAATTTCTTTCTTCATTTCCTTCTGTACTCACTGTAGATACATCAGATTTACTTCATCAAGAACATATTCTATCAAGCACAACTTCATCAAGTAAGTTGCCATCATCTTCATCAGGTGGGTTGCCATTCAAAGGCAACACTCAGCGACAACACTCGGCATCATGTTGCTAACTAACATACGTATTTCACATCGGTTACATTATTTACCAAGTCCATCAAGTCGAAGAATAACTTCAATCAGGTGGTTTGCCATCAAGGACAACACATGTCAATTGTCTCATGTCTTCATCTTCATTCAGTGGGTTGCCATCAAGGACAACATTCTGCATCATATTTCCAACAATCTCCCCCTTTGGACTTGATGGCAACCACGATGGTGTTTGGTTACCACAAGAGATAGGTACATTAAGAATACAATGACACCATGTTACTTTCCCCATTCTTTGACACTATTCTTTCTCTTCACTCAAACACCATGTCACTCTCCCCCTTTGACATCAAGGGCAAAGGGTGGATCAAAACCAACATACTCGCCCCCTTTTCTCCTCATGTAAAAGAAGCATTCTGCAGATCTGATGTATACTGAAGTGACCAAGCTCACCCTGAGTTCATGTTGAATCTTCAAACCTATTTTTCAATGAAGTATATGATTCTATGAACTTCCTACCAAAAGACTCATACTTACATCAAATATCCAACCAAGTGGATTTACATATAAGACTCAAGTACCCAACCAAGTGGGTTTACACATTTCAACTCAGCTACCCAACCAAGTGGGTTTACAACATTTGACAAGTCCTTACATGACTAAATATTACAAGATTTACATCATGAGTCTCAACATGACCTTTTCCCTTTTCATCAAATGACATTAAGACCAACGCCAGAAATTCCTCAAGAAAGAGAACATATTTCAGAAACATCATAATGCCAACAATGTATTAAACTCAGCAAAGCTAATGCTCCCCCTGAATCTGTGCAACCAAGCAACCTTTCCAAATGACTAAGGCTCCCCCTTAGTTTGTGCATCCTGAACACTTTCACCAACAAATTATCAAGGCATCTTTATCAAAACATGAGAAATAGAATTATGAGAGCGGAACACCACAGAGATACCAAACGATGTCGGAGATACCAAAAACGACCAACTGCCAATTTGTCTTGAAAATTTGACTCCAACGAGAAAATTGTAAATATTGGTTCTCTAGCAGTTTACGTACGGGGAACTCGTATATCTGTATTGTGTTTCAGGAAACCTGCGTATCCAATATCACCTTCTACATTTTAACCAGATCTAATCCTTTGTGAGAAAAATACAGTGTTCAGCTTCTTTTTGAGATATTTGAATGCTTCCCTGGAGTGCAGATAGATAGAGCAGTGTAGTTTGTGTCTTCAAGCGTCATCCACCGGTTGTAGCATAAGCCCATTAGTAACCAAGCCTTCAGATTCTTTGTAGCATCAATACAATCTTTCCAAGAGAGATTATCATACCAGAACAACATTTTCAACTATGTGTCAATCATCCATGTGGTCCAATATCGCCATGATATTCAAGATTTAACATGAAGTAACATATGTAGACAAAAGATCTCAACCATAGTAACAAACTCTGCATGATCTATTCTTATTTCTGAATCAAACGACATCCAACTCATCCATGTGTGAGCACAAAAGATACTTATCCGCAACCAGGGCTCAAAATCTCATCATAATAAGCCATGTACCAAGTCATCATCATTTGAGCATGAGTATCACAAAAACCAAAGAATAAGCAGTCATATTGCCAACAATGCAATCATTAGAATTCAACCTGCTACTCCCCCTGGACCAGTGCTCCTTCTTAACTTGTGCAACCTGAAAACGTTCATCAGCAAGTCATCAGCAACAATCTCTGCATGGGCTGCCCTTATCTCTGAATTATAGGACTTTCATCTCAACAATGAATACTCTTCATCAACAAGCAAACAGGACTCATCCACACTCTTCAACACAAGTAACCATGTATCGTTTCCTCATTATTTAGAACTGAGAAACTAAGCTGATACAGAGTCAATAATACAGTTTATTATCAATCAGACTAATGCTCCCCCTGAGCCTCTGCTCCAGATCTTCAGCTATTATATATAAAAAATTCTCTTATCATCAATGCATACGTGACTGTGTCTACTGAAACTCGCGTGTATACGCGACTTTGGTTCATCGAACCCGCGTATGGAAAGTGAAGCATAGAAATTTTTCATCTTCCTTCATCTCCTCCTGAGCTTGTACCACCTGTACCTGTCTTTTCCACATCAGATGCGCTGTCAGAAGTAAACATAACCAGAGTAATCAAATCAACCATGAGAGTCATCATGCATTGCTCCCCCTGTGACGATACATTACTAAATCTCATAATGTATCTCACATCATTCCTGCAGTCAATCAGAGAAGTAAGCTTCAGAAGCGGATGACTGCAGTAGGGTCAGAATTCCCTACGTTTCTGATTGGTCTTCCTTCTTTTTCCAAATTTTTTTGACCTTCCTAACAGTGTGCTGAAAATTGTCCACTTTCTTAGATCTGTTCAACCTGCATTCCTTTTCTACATGCCCATACTTGTTACAAGAATAACATCTCATGTGTCCAGAGAAATAAGCATAAGAATCATCATGAGTATTTCTATTTTTCCTCCTTTTACAATCAACTGCTTTATGTCCATACATGTTACATGAGAAACAATATCCCCTGAAGAAACTAGAGTACCTTTCTGAGTAGAACCTGTTTGTTTGTGGCTGAAATGATCTGCTCCTGCAATTTGCTGCAACATGCCCATAATTATGACATTTGAAACATTCAACATTATTGAATGATTTCCTTTGAGATTTCATCATTGTTGATTGACCTTTTGTTTCTTTCAACTCTTCAGTTTTTGTATTGACTTCCTTTGAATCTTTAGCACTTCCTTGTGAACTAGATTCTTCTTTAACAGTTCATGAAAACCAAGACCAAGTTTGATAGAAGGAGACCTTTGACTACTAAGAATATTATCCAGAATCTTAGTACTATCTTGAAACCTCAAAAGTCTAACCTTTTCTTCTAATTTACCTTTGAGAATGTTTACCTCAACCTCCAGGGCTTGACATTGCTTTGTCATACTTTCTTCTTTCCTTCTTCCATCTTCTACTTGATCCTTCAGATTTAGAATCTCTTCTTTCAACCAATTTTCATTTTCTTCACATGTTTGTTGCAGCTCTTCATTCTTCTTCTTCGATGCTTCGAGATCTTCTTTCAGAGATATGTTTTCTGCTTCAAGTCCTGCATTCTTCTTATTTGATTTATCCAGGTCTTCTTTGAGGGAAATGATTTCTGCTTCAAGTCCTTCATTTTCAAATGGTTGTAGAGGTTCCTCACTCTTCTTACTTGATGTTTCAAGTTTTTCTTGTAGAGAGATGATTCCAGCTTCAAGACCTTCATTCTTCCTTTTTGATTTTTCCAGATCTGTTTTTAGAGAAACGTTTTCTGCTTCAAGTCCTTCATTCTTCTTATTTGATTCTTCAAGATCTGCTTGCAGAGAGATGATTCCAGCTTCATATCCTTTACTTCGATTGTATACATCATCGAACATCCTTTTCAGTCTAAATATCAAAGCTTTGGAGGCAGATTCCTTCTCATTAAATATTCTTTGTTGATCTTTGATAACTTCTTCTAAGTCGATAGTACTATCTTCACCCTTCTTTGTACAAATAAGAATATCAGGTCCCCAATCACTATCAGATTCATCTTTGTCAATTTCAGCTATCTCCTTACTTTGAGTAGCCTTCTTCTTTTGCTTCTTTGCCATGAGTACTTGTAGAGCTTGGTCAGAGTCTTCTTCATCTTCACTTTCACTATCATAATCTTTGCATATACAGTTAAGTAAAATACAAGAACAATGATTAATACCTGTTTCATCTTCTATACATGATTTCCGAGGCTTCTTCTTTCCTTGAGTAACCTTCTTCTTTTGCTTCTTTCCCATTGCGACGGATCTCCTTCAAGCGATCAAGCTTCTGCAGAAGGACCACGCTCTGATACCAATTGTTGGGAAAAATACTGAGAGGGGGGGGTGAATCAGTATTTACTGCATAATCAAATCTTTTTACTTTTTCATTCCTTAAAACCCATACGCTACTTTCTTTCAGTAAACTAGCGTATATACGCGGATCCCCTTTATGAAACTAGCGTATACACAGAGATCTAGATATGTCTTTAATTCTTTACTTAAACCATTCCATCATTTATTCTTCAGATATTCAATAAGCAGTAAACATGTGCAGTAAGAACAGAATAAACCATCACATGAAGCATCACACATGAACACCAGGATTTTTAGGTGGAAACCCAAGTCGGGAGAAAACCACCGCTGCAGTTGCTCAGCCTTCAATATTTTATTATAGAGAAAACATCTTACAACATATGTCCTGGCGCAGACTTGACCAGCACGCAGGCACCCACCTGCGCTCGTTTACCAGCCTCTCCTGGAAGGGAGCTACGACCCCCTGACTCGTTTACCAGCCTCTCCTGGAAGGGAGCTACGACCCCCTGATCTCGTTTACCAGCCTCACTTGGAAGGGAGCTACAACCCCCTGACTGAAGGCTACAACCCTCAGCACCCCTTCGGACCACGTTTCATCAATTTTCACACTGGATCCAACAACTTCAATAGAAAAATACTTGTAGGCCACGTTTCATCATATTTTCAGACTGGACCCTCTTCATACATTTAAACTCAATCATACAACCAAACTGATGCAGACAACTCAGAACAGTAGAATACAGATAGCAGCAATACAACATAATAGATCAGTCATTTCTTACCATAGACTTCAACAAACCCTAGTTTGCATACGCGCTTTCATTTCACTGATGTTGCGTATATACGCGCTTCCATTCACACAAACCAGCGTATACTTCTGTACATTTTACAGAACTAATTTAATTTCGCATACGCGCTTTTCTTTCAGCGAAGCCGCGTATATACACGCTTCCTCTTCGGTGAACTAGCGTATGGTTCTTCAGAGATTTTAGGTCATTGCATTTCTTCAGAACAGATACTTCACACAGATTTAACCCTTCACTTCAGACAGATGTTTGCCTCTTCTTGGATCTAATCATTCCATAAACAGATCTAGCAAATACAAGCACATTTCAGATCTAGATCCCCTTCTTCATCATTGGTGCATCATACACTCAGATTTCTCATTCAAGTGTAACCCTTTCCATTCAGATCTACTTCAGAGAGAAGTATTCATTCAAGCTCAGACATCTTGCACCCACACTCATGATTTGCACAATGAATTTCTTCTCTTTATATAGGTTTACCCTTTTTCAATACCATGAGCCCCTTTTTCAATACCATGAGCCAAAAAAATACCATGAGCCCAAAACTACATTACTTCCGATGGTATTCCTGGACGGGGTCATTTAGACGAATCATTACCCAATACAATGGGTCAATACCATGGTGGTTACCCCTGGTTTTGCACTTTATGAGCGCTTTTGCCCATATGCGACTTGGCACGTACTTTACCGCGTGCATACGTGACTTCTCCTAGGAAAATCCGCGTATGCCTTGAGACATACTCTTTTTATCATAGATCTAGCACAAACTGAATTTCTTTCTTCATTCCCTTATGTACTCACTGTAGATACATCAGATTTACTTCATCAAGAACATATTCTATCAAGCACAACTTCATCAAGTAAGTTTCCATCTTCTTCATCAAGTGGGTTGCCATTCAATGACAACACTCAACATCATATTGCTAACTAACATCATTTCACATCAGATTTACATCATTTACCAAGTCCATCAAGTCAAGAATAACTTCATCAGGTGTATTTCCATCAAGGACAACACATGCCAACAATCTCATGTCTTCATCTTCATTCAGTGGGTTGCCATGAAGGACAACACTCTGCATCATATTGCCAACAATCTCCCCCTTTGGACTTGATGGAAACCACGATGGTGTTTGGCCACAACAGATAGGTACATTAAGAATACAATGACACCATGTCACTCTCTCCATTTTTGACACCATTCAAACACCATGTCACTCTCCCCCTTTGACATCAAGGGCAAAGGGTGGATCAAAACCAACATACTCTCCCCCTTTTCTCCACATGTGGAAGAAGCATTCTGCAGATCTGATATATACTGAAGTGACCAAGCTCCCCCTGATTTCATGCTGAATCTTCAAAACATATTTTCCAATGAAGTACATGACTCTATGACTTTCCTATCACCAATGACTCATACTTACATCAAATATCCATCCAAGTGAATTTACATATGAGACTCAAGTACCCAACCAAGTGGGTTTACACATTTCAACTCAGCTACCCAACCAAGTGGGTTTACAAAATTTGACTCAGCTACCCAACCAAGTGGGTTTACAAATTTGACAAGTCCTTACATGACTGAATATTACAAATTTACATCATGGGTCTCAACATGACCTTTTCACCAAAATACAAATATGACCATTTATGACCAACACCAGAAAGTCCTCAAGAAAGAGAACATATTTCAGAACCATCATAATGCCAACAATGCATTATACTCAGCAAAGCTAATGCTCCCCCTGAATCTATGCATCCAAGCATCCTTTCCATATGACTAAGGCTCCCCCTTAGTTTGTGCATCCTGAACACTTTCACCAACAAATCATCAAGGCATCTTTATCAAAACATGAGAAATAGAATTATGAGAACTGGAACACCACCAGATATACCAAACGATGCTCGAGAGATACCAAACGGTACTGCGGCTATCTTTGAAAAGGGCGACTCAACCAGAAAATTGTCAACAATCGGACATCGCAGTTTTCTGTGCATGAACTCGCATATATACGCGACTGTGTTTCAGGAAACCTGCGTATCCAATATCACCTTCTACATTTTAACCAGATCTAATCCTTTGTGAGAAAAATACAGTGTTCAGCTTCTTTTTGAGATATTTGAATGCTTCCCTGGAGTGCAGATAGATAGAGCAGTGTAGTTTGTGTCTTCAAGCGTCATCCACCGGTTGTAGCATAAGCCCATTAGTAACCAAGCCTTCAGATTCTTTGTAGCATCAATACAATCTTTCCAAGAGAGATTATCATACCAGAACAACATTTTCAACTATGTGTCAATCATCCATGTGGTCCAATATCGCCATGATATTCAAGATTTAACATGAAGTAACATATGTAGACAAAAGATCTCAACCATAGTAACAAACTCTGCATGATCTATTCTTATTTCTGAATCAAACGACATCCAACTCATCCATGTGTGAGCACAAAAGATACTTATCCGCAACCAGGGCTCAAAATCTCATCATAATAAGCCATGTACCAAGTCATCATCATTTGAGCATGAGTATCACAAAAACCAAAGAATAAGCAGTCATATTGCCAACAATGCAATCATTAGAATTCAACCTGCTACTCCCCCTGGACCAGTGCTCCTTCTTAACTTGTGCAACACAAGATACGTTCATAGTCGACAAATCATCAACAATCTACGCATGAAGCGCCCCCTTATCTCGAATTATGAGACTTTCATCTTCCTTGACAAGCAAAACGGGTCTCATTCACACTCTTCAACACAAGAAACCATGTATCGTTTCCTCATTATTTCAAACTAAGAAAATAGTGATGCAAAGTCAATAAAACGATTGTGCGATCGAGGCCAGTGCTCCCCACACGAACCTCTGCTCCAGGATCTTCAACTATCATATAAATTCTCTTATCATCAATGCATCTGCAGCATTTGTGTATCTTTGTAACTACGCGATATGCGCGACTTTGATTCATAGAACCCGCGTATGGAAAGTGAAGCATAGAAATTTTTCTATCTTCCTTCATCTCCTCCGAGAGGAGCTTGTACCTCTGTACATGTCTTTTCCACATCGGATGCGCCCCATCGAAGTAAACATAACAGGTATCCAAATCAACCATGAGAATCCTCATACATCACTCCCCTTGTGACGATACATTACTAAGCTCCATAATGTATCTCAAATCACTTCTGCAGTCATTAAGAGAAGTAAGCTTCAGAAGCTGATGACTGCAGTAGGGTCAATATTCCCTACGTTTCTGACCGGTCTTCCTTCTTTTTCCAAATTTGCTTGAACTTCCTAACTATGTGCTAAAAATTGTCCACTTTCTCAGATCTGTTCAACCTGCATTCCTTTTCTACATGTCCATACTTGTTACAAGAATAACATCTCATGTGTCCAGAGAAATAATCATAAGAATCATAATGAGTATTTCTAATCTTCCTCCTTTTACAATCAGCTGCTTTATGTCCATACTTGTTGCATGAAAAACAATATCCCTTGAGGAAACCAGAGTACCTTTCTATGTAGGAACTATTTGTTTGAGGCTGAAATGATCTGCTCCTGCAATTTGCTGCAACATGCCCATAATCATGACATTTAAAACATTCAACATTATTGACTGATTTCCTTTGAGATTTCATCATTGTAGGTTGACCTTTTGTTTCTTTCAACTCTTCAGGTTTTGCATTGACTTCCTTTGAATCTTTAGCACTTCCTTGTGAACTACATTCTCCTTTAACAGTTTCATGAAAACCAAGACCAAGTTTGATAGAAGGAGACCTTTGAATACTAATAATATTGTCCGAAATCTTAGTACTATCTTGAAACCTCAAAAGTTTAATCTTTTCTTCTAATTTACCTTTGAGAATGTTTACCTCAACTTCCAAGGCTTGACATTGCTTTGTCATGCTTTCTTCTTTCCTTCTTCCATCTTCTACTTGATCCTTCAGATTTATAATCTCTTCTTTCAACCAACTTTCATTTTCTTCACATGTTTGTTGCAACTCTTCATTCTTCTTCTTCGATGCTTCGAGATCTTCTTTCAGAGATATGTTTTCTGCTTCAAGTCCTACATTCTTCTTATTTGATTTATCCAGGTCTTCTTTGAGGAAATGATTTACTTCAAGTCCTTCATTTTCAAATGATTGTAGAGGTTCCTCATTCTTCTTACTTGATGTTTCAAGTTTTCTTGTAGAGATGATTCGACTTCAAGACCTTCATTCTTCCTTTTGATTTTTTCGGATCTGTTTTAAGAAAGCGTTTTCTGCTTCAAGTCCTTCATTCTTCTTATTTGATTCTTGAAGATCTACTTACTGGAAGATGATTCGACTTCATATCCTTTACTTCGATTGTATACATCATCGAACATCCTTTCGAGTCTAAATATCAAAGCTTTGGAGGCGATTCCTTCTCATTAAATATTCTTTGTTGATCTTTGATAACTTCTTCTAAGTCGATAGTACGAGTTTTCACTATCTTCACCCTTCTTTGTACAAATAAGAATATCGGGACCCCAATCACTATCAGATTCGTCTTTGTCAATTTCGATTTATCTCCTTGCTTTGAGTGGCCTTCTTCTTTTTCCTCTTTGCCATGAGTACTTGTAGAGCTTGGTCAGAATCTTCTTTATCTTCACTTTCACTATCATAATTTTCCCATATACGTTCAAGTAAATCTGAGAACAATGATTAATACCTGTTCATCTTCTATACATGATTCAGGCTTCTTCTTTACTTGAGTAACCTTCTTCTTTTGCTTCCTTCCCATTGCGCGGATCTCCTTCAAGCGATCAAACACGCCTGCAGAAGGACCCGCTACGATACCAATTGTTGGGAAAAATCTTTGAGAGGGGGTGAATCAGTATTTACAGCATATTCAAAACTTTTTACTTTTCTTTACTTCAAAACCCATACGCTACTTTCCTGAAGCAGACTCGTGTATATACGCGGATACCCTTTATTAAACTCGTGTATACACAGAGAACTAATTATGTCATTAATTCTTCACTTAAACCATTCCATCATTTATTCATCAGATATTCATTAAAAAATAAACATGTGCAGTAAGAACAGAATAAACCATCACACAAAGCATCACACATGAACACCAGGATTTTTAGGTGGAAACCCAAGTCGGGAGAAAACCACGCTGCAGTTGCTCAGCCTTCAATATTTTATTATAGAGAAAACATCTTACAACATATGTGCTGGTGCAGAATCTACCAGCACGCAGGCACCCACCTGCGCTCGTTTACCAGCCTCTCCTGGAAGGGAGCTCCAACCCCTTCGGCTGGTTGACCTCTCTGCAGAGGAGAGCTATGACCCACAGTCTCGTTTACGACCTCACTGGAAGGAAGCTACAACCCATTGCAGAAGGCTACAACCCTCGACACCCCTTCGGACCACGTTTCATCCAATTTTCTGGATCCAACAGCAATAGAACAATACTTGTAGGCCACGTTTCATCATATTTTTGTTGGACCCTCTTCATACATTTGAACTCAATCATACAACCAAGCTGATGCGAGACAACTCGGAATAAGTAGAATACGAATGCATGACAATATAGCGGAAATAGATCGGTCATTTCTTATACCGAGACTTGACCAAACCCTAGTTTGCATACGCGCTTTCACTTCACTGATGTCGCGTATATACGCGCTTCCATTTACACAAACCAACGTATACTTCTGTACATATTACATAACCAATTTAATTGTGCATACGCGCTTTTCTTTCAGCGAAGCCGCGTATATACGCGCTTCCTCTTTGGCGAAATAGCGTATCATTCTTCAGAGATTTTAGGTCATTACATTTCTTCAGAACAGATACGTCACACAGATTTAACCCTTCACTTCAGACAGATGTTCGCCTCTTCTTGGATCTAATCATTCCATAAACAGATCTAGCAAATACAAGCACATTTCAGATCTAGATCCCCTTCTTTATCATTGGTGCATCATACACTCAGATTTATCATTCAAGTGTAACCCTTTCCATTCAGATCTACTTCAGAGAGAAGTATTCATTCAAGCTCAGACATCTTGCACCCACACTCATGATTTGCATAATGAATTTCATCTCTTTATATAGGTTTATCCTTTTTCAATACCATGAGCCCCTTTT
The DNA here is from genome assembly GCA_034641835.2 of Pinus albicaulis. NCBI lineage: Eukaryota > Viridiplantae > Streptophyta > Pinopsida > Pinales > Pinaceae > Pinus > Pinus albicaulis. The sequence goes on along the minus strand of JAXQQM020072567.1, from coordinate 76,071 downwards.
TTCAATACCATGAGCCAAAACAATACCATGAGCCCAAAACTACATTACTTCCGATGGTATTCCTGGACGGGGTCATTTAGACGAATCATTACCCAATACAATGGGTCAATACCATGGTGGTTACCCCTGGTTTTGCACTTTTTGAGCGCTTTTGCCCATACGCGACTTGGAACGTTGTTTCCCGCGTGCATACGGGACTTCTACTAGGAAAATCCGCGTATGCCTTGAGACATACTCTTTTTATCATAGATCTAGCACAAACTGAATTTCTTTCTTCATTCCCTTATGTACTCACTATAGATACATCAGATTTACTTCATCAAGAACATATTCTATCAAGCACAACTTCATCAAGTAAGTTGCCATCTTCTTCATCAAGTGGGTTTCCATTCAATGACAACACTCAGCATCATGTTGCTAACTAACATCATTTCATATCAGATTTACATCATTTACCAAGTCCATCAAGTCAAGAATAACTTCATCGGGTGTATTGCCATCAAGGACAACACATGCCAACAATCTCATGTCTTCATCTTCATTCAGTGGGTTGCCATCAAGGACAACACTGCATCCCATAATGCCAACACGTCCATTGTTCCAAATACAAATTAAAGTACCCAAAATCCTTGAACAGAGAAAAACGCTAATCATGTGAGGAGTGTGATATGTACAAAATATAAAAATACCATCAGACCATATCAATAAACCAGCAACATAGACCCGCATCGCTAGTTTTGAAGGCAGAATGATAAACATTAATCATATTTTTTTTCAGAAGAGAAAAAATGCTATTTTGAATATATTATATGAAGTAAAACAGTCCATGAAGTCATTACATTTTCACATCTGAAGATTGGAACCCAAATATCCATCCAGAAAAGTGGAAGTCCCACCCAGACAATGATAGAAAAATACCCCATGTCACATACAGGGACATGATATAAAACCCAGTAACGGTCCACATGGAGATTATCGACAATCTGAGAAAGCATCCAAATATGCCCGAGGCATCTATAAGAAAGTGGAATAGCAGTATGTAGAATAGTAAAGCAACAAATAGAGTACCGATGTCCATTGTTCCAAATACAAATTAAAGTACCCAAAATCCTTGAACAGAGAAAAACGCTAATCATGTGAAGAGTATTGGTAACCATCTGTTGCATCCGAGATGTAAGGTTCAGGCTCGCCTGTTTCCATTAGTAGCCCACTACAGCATCCACCCTGTTCATAGAAAAAAGGTTCCTGTAGATATACAGAGAAAGAGTATAATACATAGACCATATAAACATGGCTCTGTATTTCAAAAAACAGGTTTAAAATAGAAACAGGGCAACATTTTTTTTTCTAAGTAAATTTAATCTATTAACAGTGGGAATAAAATTACACCGAAGTCAAAATCATTGCCCAGACTCATGGCAAATTTTTCATCAAAAAATCAAAAAATTAAGAAGACTGCCCTCATACGGGGAAACCAGTCTTGAACGTTTAATTTACAGAATTCAAAAATATTACAAAGGTCCAGCACAGTAAAATAATCTAAAAGCAACCCAATTAAGTGGGCCGCGAAGCAAGAAAAATAAATTAACCAAACTACTCCTCCGGCTCCTCGACGATTCGGCACCATCCTTCGGAAGGTCCAGGATCGCTAGGTGCTACCTCCACATTCATGCCACGGCTCCCCTCCTGAAGGCTCGAATGCTGGCCAGCTTTTTCCGAGCTTAGACCCACCAGACGGGTGCATTCTTCCTCCGTTTGGGCCTCCTTGCGGAAAAACACTGTGACTGAAGCTATAATTCGTGGGCGGTTGAGAGAACAATTAAAGGAAAATTGCACAGTGCGCGTCGTGGGAGAAGGTGAACTAGCGGTGGGGAAACGAGGAGCAGGGGAATCCATACGGTGGCTGGAGGGAGCGCGCGAGGAGTTGACCTCTAGTGCTCCCCCTGCGACAACGCATCCTTTGGCTTACATGGAGCAGGGGTGCGATCTCACAGCGGTGGGCACAAGAGGAGACGGAGACGGGAATTCCAAACGAGAGGAGAACGGTGAGAAACCAACCCGAGAGAAATGCAGATATGTAGCAAGGTCTAAGCAGCAGTTTAGCTGGCCACTTCTCCTTCTCGTCACAGTGAGTAGGCAGTGTAACCCAGCAACCAGCTCGTCTAAAAAACCATAGCGAAATGCCATTTTATCGACCCGACTGCAATGCAATCGAAGGACGCCCGTCATAATTAATCTCTGATCATTAATGAGAGCCGAAGGCCGGATCATATTGGAGCATGCGAAATCGCTAACAGGAGTGGAGGTCCGATCTTGAACAGTGTTAAAACTTAATGCGATTAGATGTGAAAACCTTGGAACTTAATTGAACAGCGTTAAAACTTAATGCGATTGATATGAAATCGCCACATCCATGTCCCATCGCCTTAAACGCCATCGAATGCACCCGCAGTCGGAAGCAGGGCAAGTTCCGATTGAGGACACGTGGTAGAAATTGATTGGAGCAGATCTTTGTTTGGGCCGCTCGCGCAGTGGAAATCCGGACCCGAAAAATATTAGGGCGAATTTGATAAGAAATTCGCGTCACAACTCTCCCTCCGTACGCCAGCCCAACTTCGGACCCAAAAAAGATTAGGGCAGAATTCATTTGGTTTTCGCGTCACAAAATTGGCCGACGTCAGCAGGCTATTTTGGAACGCGAATTTGGTTTGAATTATGGTTTATCGCTGTTTGAAGTCCGACGGGCTCGACTTAAGAACAATTTTGTTTGATCCCATCTTATAAAATTTGTGTTGGTTTTCTTTGATAATACACATATTTATAATAAATCATGGGAATACCACACTAGTAAACATGTGGAAAAGTTATATAAATTATTGAGAACAATCATTTTTATGTAAAAATATCCAAATGTGCTTTTGGGAAATAAGAATTCGAGTATTTGGTTCATATTGTTTTAAAGGAAGGAGTGAAGTTGGAGCCTCAAAAGATGCAAGCTATTACAAAATGACCTATTCCTAAGAAAATCAAGGTTCTTAGAAGATTTTTTAGACTTACATGATCGGTATGATGATAATTATGATAATTTCACAAAACAATCACTAGCTATTTTGAGGGATGAGATATTAGAACTTCAGCTTGATGAGGATTTTTTAAGAGCTTTATTTCTTCTTTTGAAATCAAGAAAATATTCTCTCAAACTGAAAATATGTGTTCTTCAGATAATTTCTGAAAATTATGAAAATGAAATTAAACTTTTGCATTCTCAAATTCAGTCATACAATTTCCGAAATCCTAAAGAATTCTTTGAAAATCTTCCTTCTCCTAAGCAAGAGGAAATTGTACTATCTTTTGACTTACATATTGAGGATGATTATTCTTTCAAACACAAGACAAAAGAAATAGTTTCAAGGCTTAATATTCAGAATACAACTGAGCAACCAGTCATTGAAGGCCTAGAAGTAAATAACATACATCATACTTTTATTGATCCTATATTAGATTATATGGAGAATATTTTTAGCCCAAATCTGCAAACATGTTTTCTCTATAAGGATCAAATACATCAAAAGTGGCCTTTACACATCATATCATTATTATAAAGGCACATGATCATAATATACTTCCAATTTTGATCACAAGCAATCAAGTTATCCATTTATTGTTACAGCTACTTGATTGGCTTCATTGGCATTTTTGTATTACCTAATTCAATAAGATTTTTAGTAGATTGAGTAGGTAGATGAGTGCCAATAAGCTCAGACTTTTGAGCATTTTTTTTTAGTTTTCAATTTTCAGCTAGTTTTTCATTAAGTTGGTTTGAAAACTTTTGTGTGTTGTTTTAGTTTCAGATCAGATTTCAGTTTGCAGAAGACAGAAGACATTTACAGGTTCACCAAGGTCAATGGATGAGGACAACTGACCTGCTGTTCTTGACTTTTCACCAGGAAAAGCCATCCCCAAGTGGAGCCAGTGTTAGACTCCTATACCAATAGGTGTCATATTTCATGATTGACTTGATGGGCTATTTAATATGTTCATACCTTTTCTTGTTGCAAAGGTTTTCCATATTATCAAAAAATCAAAAAAATTTAAAAAATGTAAAGAGGGTATACCCTAAAAGAAAAATCAAAGGGTAAAAAGAATAAAAATGGCCAAAAAAGTAAAAGAAAATGAACCCCACCAAAAGAAAGGCCAAGGAAAGTGTGCAAGTCTAAATGCCGCTACTTTTTTCTCTTATGTAATAAATAAAATTGTGTGCAACTTGTATCCTATGCCACAATTTATGAATAGTCAAACAATTTAAGCTTGGTTATTTCATCTTTCAATTTCATGTTTTAGAGATAGAGAATAAAATCTGACCAAACTGTTTAATCTTGGTAGATAAGTAGATAGGTAGAGTAAATAAAAGGAGCTCAATAGCTTAATCTGAGCCCTTGGATGTAATAAGGTTAGACTTAGATAGATTTCTACATGTAAAATAAAAGAAAGTATGATAAGGGTTTGCCAGTCTAATTGCACCCTAATAAAGAAGAAAAAATGGTAGAGTAAAGTAGGTAGGGTAGGTAGATGATGTTGCAGAATTGCATGTGATGGACAATGACTCTAAATGTGTTAATATTTACTTTCATCACAAAGTGCAAAGGCAAACACTATACTAGAAGAAATTCAAAGCAAAGCAAAGTCAAAGTTATTAACTTCCCTTCTCATCTTCCCCTAAAGATTTCACTAATTTCCCCTAAGTACTAAGGTATTTGAAAATTAGAGGGGCTCAAGGCATTTCCTTGACTTTTGGAGGGACCAGACCCTCGACCCAATAATTGGAAAAGCCTAAGTACTTGAAGTCATTCTTCATAACATTCACTCATTTCTAAACATCTTTTCCTAAGTAAAATCCCATTTTACTTAGGAAAGTTATGAATTATTTCATAAAAAACCCTCAAAATCACATTTTATTCCAAGTCTAAGTGATGAAGTGATTATAATGCAATTTGCTTTTAAATCTTCACTTTCTTAGTTATATTAATGTATTTTGAGTTTACATTGTCCCCTTGTCATATTAACATTTATTTTATGTATTAAATCCTTACAAAAATAACCTTCTCCTATTATATATAACTCATTTTTATATAATATCCCCAAAAACCCATTAATAAATTTTAGCCAAAGTTATTTATTCCCACATGTTTAAATAAAAAACCCACTTTATGCCCCCTTTGGCTAAATATATTGTAATATTAAATTCCGCCCCCTATGGTAATTAGATTAATCTGATTTAATTATCATATAATAAAAGTATATTGAAAAAATAATTAAAACATGTTTTATTACGTGTTTTAATACAAAATTAATTCTTCCCCTGTGTATTTTAATCCCCCGACTCCCTTTCCCAAGGTTAAAACTATAAACCCTTTGTAAAATCCCCAATACCTCCCTTAACCGCTAACCTTGGTTAAATCATTTCCCGATCACTTTCCTACATTTTTATAAACAAATTGATTAATCCTCACGATTAATTAACTCCGCCAATCAGATTCCCCCCGATGAGATTAATTAACGTTTAATTGCGTCGGGCCCTCCATATTAAATCCCCGTCACTTCCATGTCCCCATCGCCGTTCGATCAACCCATCTAAGGTCAACGGTTATTAATGATATCGCTAGCCATCCGCGTCTAAACAATAACGCGCGATGGCCCAGCAGTTTTCAAACAGTGCCATGCCACGCGTCAATCATTCTATGGAATCGCTCGCCCTCCGCCCAAAACCACTTTTCCCCAAAAGCGGTGCGATGGAAACCGCTTACCGCTTGCCTCCCGTGACTCATCCTCCGTACCTACTGACGTCATCCATTAAATAAATAAATAAAACCCCATCACCCTTTGGACTTTGTGAATAAAACAATTTTGCCCGCGTCATTTTCATTATTCTGTGAACGACCAAAGTCTCATGCAGAGAATTTCAAAAACAAACTGTCAAGCGCCATCAACTGTATTTTGCTGAAGACAATTGCATACCAGTAATCTAGAGTTCGTACGCCATAGCCTGTACCTGTTTAATCACTGTTCATCTCCCAAAAAATAGGTATTTACCCCAATTCCCGTTAAAACTCTGTGAAATCCTAGCTTTTGTTTTAAATTCCACACGAAAGACAGAAACAGAGTTCAATTTGGTCTTGTTCAATCCCCAGAATTGTAAATTGCATTCCCAAAACTTGTAATTGTGTTTGTTCTTCACAAAAACCCGAAATTAATTTCTGAATCCACAAGAACCAAAAATGGAGGTTCCAGTGGCTCTGAACGTCGCACCTTTGAATGCCCCTCATAGAGATTTAGACTATCTGCCCCTAGCAGATAGAGATTTTCAAATTAAAGACCTCGTTCTTAGTGATAATCCTCTTTGAACCTTTTGCCGCTGCAGAGATAACTTTATAAACGGTTCTGATATTATTGGATTATGGGAATCCAATCTCCCCATGTATCTTCTCCCCTCAGTCCATATTTTTCCTGAGTTAATTCATTATTGCCATGCAAACTATGACCCCAATCAAAGAGCAGTTTTGTCCCTGAGTCAGAACATCCTTTTCCCAATCACTACTCAGTCGATAAATGAAATGCTGCAATTTCAACTTGGTCAAGCCCTCACTCCCCTGTCCATGGGAGAATTACTTGAAAAATCTTCCAATTTGTCCCATGAAGAGTTAAATCGCATTTGTCAAACCTTCATGTTACCAGAGCATCAGCCCAAAGGCCCTCCCCCCTATGGTTATACTTTTTTCACTGATGTGGGCAGGATTATTCTGAATATGATATCCTTTATCATGGGTTTCAATACTAGTGAATATGTTGATCAATTAACCCTAGTATTGTTGTCTATATTTACCCCTGGACAGTCCCCTGCTGTCAAGTATGATTTTGCATCCTACATTGCTGATAAAATCCATGATCAGTTCATGATATTTGAGAATGAAAAAGTGTTCAAATATTCTTTTGTTATATATCATCTCATGATTTATTACCAATCAGAAAGTTTCCCTTTCCATGTTCAGAAACTTGATGCCAAAGGAAATCCTAGGTCTGTGATATTTTGGTCTGCCATCACCCATAATTCCTCTGATTCTCCTTACTCCTATAATGATTTTATTGACCTATTTGTACACCCTGCAACCACTTTGTTAACAGGAGTTTCCCCTCCTAGAGTCAATAATGAAATCAATAAAATTCTACAGCTCTCAAAACAATATAGGGTAGGTGACTGGTACTTGTATCAAAATCACACTGAGATCAGAATATATGGATGTGAATTGTGCCCATTCAAGTTGCCCAAATATGTCCCCATGAGACTCTTTGCACTAGAGTATTTCAGGCAGATGATTAACTCAGATATAGTTCATTTCTACAATGCAAAGAAAAAGGCTCAACTCAGGATCAAAATTCAATTAGGTCCCTTTGTTTGTAACTCTAGAGATGCTAGAAAGGAAGCAGAAAGAATCTTAGAAGAATATCTCATATTACAAAAAAGTTTTTACTGGGTGCCTTATGACCCAAATAGCTTTATCTGTGATAGAAGAATGAAAAATAAACTATCACCATACATTCATCACAAAATTCCATAAATTGAACAATATGCCAATATGGATGAATGGATGGAAGGAACATTGGTAGAATAGGAAAGTAAGCAGGTCAATGTTGAAAATGTAATGAAAGAACTTGAGAAAATACTTGACCTAGACTCTTTTGGACAGGTGCAGATACCAGGTATTGGTCCTTCTTCTGTAGGGACTTCTCAGCAAAATTTACAGGAGATCAGTGCATTGGTCACAGTACAATCTAAAGGAAAAGAAAAGGAGCCTGACATACAAGTATTTGAAAAATTCACAATGACAGAGCAACCTGAGACTTCTAAAGAATAGGGTCAAGTAAAAATTCCTCCTATTCAGATCAATGAGCCAGAAATTTCAATTTTACAAACTCCTATCAATATAGAAAAAGGCAAGAAGAGAGATGCTGAAGTTGCTACCCCTATTGGTGGATCTTCAAAACAGCCTCATGCTAAAAGACAAAAATTAAATCCTCTTCCAGAAGTAGATTTTGTTCAGGAAATTCCTGATAGCCAGAGAGAAGATTTGGATAGTCAAAAAATAGGTACAGTCAGTGGGGCATCCACTACTTTACAGAGAAAAGAGCTGCAAAAGCAACAGAGTGTTGAAATATCTTCTTTCAAACCACCAGTTAAAGATGCAAGAGATATAAAGAAAACCTTTATCAATATAAAAGCCAAGAATGATCCACTAAGACTCCAGGTTTACAATCAGTATTTGAAGATGGCTCCTAAGAATCAAGAAAGATTGATGTCAGCTTATGACATTCAACAAGGAAAAATGATAATGAGTCACTTCAAACCAAAAGTGCAGCAGCCTCAAACAACTGCAGATTATATTAGAACAAATTTTGAAGTCTTAGCAAAGGATATTCATCCTTTAGATTAGATTGAGTTACATAAGCAGACTGGTGAAATGATCTATTCTACTCTGACCGATAAAGCAATGGCAACTCAGAAGTTGCAGGATTCTTTGGAGAACACTAATGCACAATTGTAGCTTGAAAAAGCCTCTTCTCAGGCCAAAGACAACAGGATAAAGACATTGGAGGAAATAATAATTGGATTGGGTCACAATCCTAAAGATGTCAAAGGTATAGAGGCCCTAATCAAGAAAAAAGATGATGATATTGCAGCTTTGAGAAAGCAGTTGAAATTACCAGCTTCAAGACATCCACAAACTGAAGAGATGATAAAGAAAAATTCTGAAGAAGAAATGATGGACTTGCTTTTGAAACTGAATGAGAAACTAAATGAAACAAAAAAAGAGCTTGAACAGGCATTAAAGAACAAGCAGTCTACTATTCCAGCATCAACAACAGAGGCAATTACAGGTACAGGTACATCCACAACAGGTCAGCCAATAGAGCTATCACAGGTAAATACTTCCAATTTGAGTTATGAAGAATTAATAAAGTCAATGAATGAATTGAAACTTCAAGTAACAGAACTCCAGCACACAAAGTTACAGCTTATTAATTTAGAACAAAGATATGATCTCTCAAAAATGAGTGTTGCTGATAAAACAAGAGAGGTCAAAAGATTAGAAAAATTGGTTAAAGCATTGGAAAAGGATCTCACATTAGAGAAACCTTTAAAGGAAATAAATGAAATTCTTTGGGACAACATTATCCAATCAATAAAGGATGTCTGGTCTTCAATTCAGATTATGTATGAATAGAATGATTTAGTCAAATTGGCTATAGAAGAAGTTCAAAGTACAAGAGAAGAATTGGGAAATAGGCCTGAGGAAGCCAATCAACTCATACAGTTTCTAAACACTCAAACCAGACACCAACTTGCAGAACTTGGTATTCAGGACAGGACCGAAACAATTTTGGAAATAAAAAGAGTTTTTACTAAGAGAACCCTTATGCAAAATCTAGAATGAAGGTGCTCAGATATGAAAGAAGAAATCATTGCCTTCAGAGAAATATGTGATATTTTTTTGAAAAAAGGATTGCTCAGTCCTATACTTTCAGAGGATAAACTAATAGACCTTGAAAGCTATGTTGAAAAATTGGACAAGTATGCTGACAATCTGGCCAATTCTTCAACCAATACATCAGAAGCAGCATTGCCAATACGAAAAAATCTTCATGACAGATTGAAAAATTTATTTTATCTTGAGCATGAAGTAAAACATTTGTTTCCAATTTAGCCTACCTTTTTCAGATATACTGAGGCTGATGAAACATTGAGAAAACTTCAATGGACCAGAATACCAGAAGATAAATGGTGGGAAGAACTGTTGGAACTTTTGTAAAATTTATCCTTATATGAAATTTTGCCTATTTACTACAGTATACCATGATAAAAAGGATAAACAGAGGTCAAAGTGTATCAGTGAAAACAAAGAGTATCAGTAAAGCAAGGCAGTCAGAACAGAATTACTGAGAATGACAGCAACGGGCCAAAACATAGGGCCTACCTCCAGCATATTCTCAAAAGAAGGAAAAAACACAACATTAGTTACTTTTTATCTTATCTATGAGACCATTTGTCTCTATTTTTATTGTAACTTATTCATGAGTCACCCTAGATTATATCTCAATTTGTTATGAGATATTTTTGATAATTTTTTGTATAAATACTCCCTCAATTAGAGTATTGAGGGTGGATTCTTATACTTTGCTGTAATATTGACTTTTTCGGAATAAAGAGCTGTTGGAGAAATTTTTTGTGGCTTGTTGGATGATGAATTGATGCGAAAGACTTTTTACAGGATTCATGTGTCAAACTACGGATCAATAAGTCATCTTTCTCTTGTGTTTTAAAGTCTTTATATATGTTTATCATATCACTGTGTTTTCATTTCTGAATAGCTAATGAAAAAGAGTAAATCAGAAAGTGCTTAAGTGTAATCTGATTTTAATCATCGTTATTCTAAATGTTTTCTTCTAAACTGGTTTTAAACAGTGAATTCTTAATTGCTCCTATTTTACTAGTTTAAGCATTTTGATTATTTAGTAAAGAATACTTGAATGCTCTTTATTGATAATCACTCAATTTCCCTCTTTGAATGTGTTGAAAGATTCTTAATTGCCTTTCATCCATTTTAATTCCATCTCATTCACTTTAAAGATCTAAAATTGTTCTCTGTTTGATTATCTTGCCCTGTAAAACCATCTTTTGTTTAGAAACTTAATCCAGTGAAGCCATCTTTTTGACTCCATAGCCCAATGGCCTGAATTACTTCAATCTTGCCCTCAGCTATCGAATTCCACCACCTAAATTCAATCAAAACCCTTGAACTTTATAACTAGCCTAATATCTTTCAAAACAAAGCTAAATTTTAAAGAGAGAGCCCTCTCTGGGTAAAGATTGGCTAGATTATGTACCTAAAAGATTGGTTTGTGGATACCTCGGACCCCTTTCCTCTTCTCTACAACTTCAAGGAAAATCTGAGTGATAACATAGTTAGTGTTAGACTCCTATACCAATAGGTGTCATATTTCATGATTGACTTGATGTGCTATGTAATATGTTCATACCTTTTCTTGTTGCAAAGGTTTTCCATATTACCAGTATTGATGGATCACCCCACACCATCCCACCCACTAGAAACAGTGAAAAAGGAAACCCGAGAAAACTTCTGAAATATCTCAAGATGACTATATGGGTGGTTCTTATGAATCAGCCAACCATTCAGAACATGCTAATCAATCCAAACCATGAGTATTATGTGACAATATTCAAGCAGGCGCTGAATCGGATTTCTGAAGCTATGTTAGAGAAACCCTAAACTCTCACTGAAAATAGGTGAAATGTGGCACCACTCGGAGATTGACATGTGCCAATTGGTACAAGTGGTAGACAATTGGCATGCTCAAACAACGAGGTGATGTAGGAATGACATGAGGGAGAAAATATCAGAAAAGCCCCAAATCTGGAGAACTAAAGCTCATCACCAACCTAAGATTGACAACTTTACATGATGTAACCTATGAAATCGTAAATGGAGAAATCATAGTAACAATAAAGTAACCTATGTCACAATAAAGTCGGATTCATCCTAGGAGTGGTAATGGGAGAAATCATAGTGAACAACGGGAAACATGCAGAGTTGCTTACAATCAAATAGATGAAAAAACACATACAAAAAACCTAGATAATAATCATGAACAAGCTTAATATTGAATTATGAACTGTAAAGGAACTTACAAAATGTGACATTACAAACCTGGTCAAGCGCAAAAGCAAAAATATCCTGGACATGACCCTGGTTGACAAGTTGTATTGCTCATGATGCAAGAGGATTTGTACCTGCACTGCCAAGTCAATCAAAATCCATCATTATCTATATAATAAATACAAGTAATTGATGTAGTATTTTTTACTCTAAGATGCATTCTTATGATAATGTTAGAACATATGTTGAAAATGTCAAAACACACCTGAATAAGCTCCTCTTCGTTTCAAGAACAATTTATTGGAGTCGCATGAACTTGGAACAAGCCTCCCACGATATGAAAGAGTAGCAACTAAGTCAACAGTGACTTTTTTGTTGCTACACTGGATCGAGGGTGGTTTGCTCCAAGATTAAATCGCTCCAATAAATTATTCTCTACTAAACAGGGCCAACCACGTGAAGGTGGAAGCTCTTATGGCCCTTCCCCCCCCCCCCCTCACATCACTCTCAATTCCCCAATACCCAATCTATATTTCATTTTTTACTTTCATGAGCATTAAAAAAAAATATTCAATAACTAATAAAAAAACAATTCAACAAAAAGTACGCAAGGAAACATTGCAATTAATGCTTGACATAAAAATAGTATGATAAATGAGTTTTTTATATAACGCAAAAAACGTTCCAAGTATGGTAACGTTTGTGTTATAATAATACAATATTTTACATTATCGAATTTTCTTTTTCTTCTTCCTATTTCTAAAGCTCCTAATTACATCATCAATATCATCATGCTCTGCTCTTGTTTCGTGCCTTTCGACCCGCACTGCTGACCTAGTTGCATAGTCACGATGTCTGGTCTCATCCAGTGATGGGGCATCGCCTACAAAAACAGATAATATTAAATTTTAATTGTCGGTTTTTAAATATCATTGAACTAGTTCGGTAATATTAATAAAAAAATTGCAATGAGATTATTTACCTGGTGCACCAGTTGTCGCTGCTGACCTAGTTGCGTAGTCACGATGTCTGGTCTCATCCAGTGACGGGGCATCGCCTACAAAAATAAATAATATTAAATTTTAATTGTCAGTTTTTAAATATCATTGAACTAGTTTGGTAATATTAATAAAAAAAATTGCAATGAGATTATTTACCTGGTGCACCAGTTGTCGCCGCTAACCTAGTTGCGTAGTCACGATGTCTGGTCTCATCCAGTGACGGGGCATCGCCTACAAAAAAAGATAATATTAAATTTTAATTGTCAGTTTTTAAATATCATTGAATTAGTTCGGTAATATTAATAAAAAAAATTGCAATGAGATTATTTACTTGGTGCACCAGTTGTCGCCGCTGACCTAGTTGCGTTGTCACGATGTCTGGTCTCATCCAGTGACGGGGCATCGCCTACAAAAACAGATAATATTAAATTTTAATTATCAGTTTTTAAATATCATTGAACTAGTTCGGTAATATTAATAAAAAAAATTGCAATGAGATTATTTACCTGGTGCACCAGTTGTCGCCGTTGGGACTGTTGCCCTGTCTTCCTCTCTGGTGGTAAGATCCTCAAGGGAAACATTCTCTGTCATTTAAACAAAAAAATTTATAAGGACAACCATCAAGGTATAATTAGAAAAAATTATAAGTGGAAATTAATTACCGTCACGGCCCTCACTGATAGCAGCATTGTCGGCCTGGTCCCCACTACAATGATCAGGTTGCACGAGAGGATCATCTACATCTGGCTCTAAAACTGGGTTATTTTCCTCATCGGTAGTGTTGCTCCCCTGATTTAAACAAAGTTGTTAGACATTAAATTTATGGACGAAAACAAAAATATTGAAAGGTTAATGTTTTACCTTATCAGGCATTGTAGATCTTGGGACTGCCCCAAGCTTCTGCGACGTTCAACTACAGCTTGATAGCCAAAACGGAAAGCAATATTTTTATCTTCCTCTGTAGTTATTGTTCCAAAGTCATCACCCTACATTATATATGATTGTGTATTTTTAATCATATCTGATAGGATTACAAAAACGTTGGAAGGCGATACAATTAACTATAAGATGTTTAGCTACTTAATTACAATTCTTGCAGCTAATTTCAAGTAGCCACCCTGGCCGAGCTTGTGATGGCCCTTTTTCTCAATCCTAGCTTTGGTTGCCTTTGAGGTGTAAGGCAACCTAGCATCAAAAGATTGAAGTCAGATATGACGTAGCACACTTTTATTTTAGACATAAAGAAAATTAAAGCTATTGAATTAAAGTTGTAATTTACCTTGCGGGTCCAGTTGGAATTTTTCCTTCTTTCTTTTCCCTTTTCTCTTTTTCGTCATGGATGAGTGCTCTCCACTCACTCTCTGAAACTGCGAGAGGACGCTCATATCTAGGGTTAAATTGCAATTGCGTCCTATAGGTGTCCCTGGTATATTTCAAATATTTGCCGGCTACCTGAGCCACCGCTTTTCTGTCAAATGTGCCGACCCCAAAAAGGGCTTCTAGATAATCTAGAAGTTCTTTTTTGAGGTTGGAATTCTGGGAATTCCACCCTGTACGTATGGTTGGGCCAAAAATTACCAACGCATGGCTCTCCAGAATCCTGTAGAACTCATTGTTTCCTACACAGAATAAAACCAAAAGAAAAAGAAGATATTATCATTAATTTAAAAATAAAAATCATGATAAATATGTTTTAGACAAAGTACATGAAATAGTTAAAATATTAAAATTTACCTGGGAGTTGTACATGCTTTATAGGGACACCTTCATCGTTCACCAACAACGTGCCATTAATGGTCCCTGTGGAGCTGACACGTGTAGCTCCATGAAACACAATAATGTAGTTGGCCATATCAGCCTCATCATTGCCAACACGTTCAGCGGTTGGCTGGGTGTCTGCTTGGGCAGGGTGTGTTTCTTGGCTGGCACCTAAAGGAGTAGAAGGTGCACGAGAGGGTTGTTGGGCAATCTCTTGCCCTTGTGTCCCACTACCACCAACACCAGGTTCAGCAAATGCCAGAAAACGCTACATACAAAAGAACTTTTTGTTAGTTTAGTCAATGTAAAAATTAAAAATCAAGCTATCACAATTCATCTCATGCAGAACAAAAAAAATATCCTTTTGACTTTTTATTATTACCTAATATCTTTCTAGCTGGCTCATAAGATGTTTTATCCTCTCTTCTGTTTCAGGTGTTTGAGGCGTGTCTATCAAAGTATTAAATTCTGACCTTGCATCTCGTGCCTTTTTTCGCAACAAGAACATTGGAGATAGGGATGAAGAAAGCTCTTCCTCAAAGAGGGAATCATCAGGCGTACCATGGCTAGGTGTTTGCATATTTGAACAAAATTAATATTATTTCAATTATGTAAATAACTAAAATACCTGAAGATAGAGCAATGCTGGCACTTTACATGTTCTTCCGCTGGCCTCTTTCCGCGATCATCTAGTCTCGGGGTTGTTCATGCACTGCTCTAATCAGTCTGCCACATTGCAATAAAATTATAAATGTAAAAACTTGAAAACAATATCTAACTTGAAAACACAAAATGAAAACTGAAATAATTTCTAATAAGACACCGGAAGACAGAGTTAGAGTTTCAAATATGCCTTGCATTGAATTCAGTCCTGGAAACATGTCATTGCGCATTAAGGCACCCAAACAAGAGACGAGTTGACAATGAAGACCTTATTGAATATATTGTTGGAGCAACTTCTAGTAAACTTGTTGTGAAGACCTTGAGGACATTTTTGGAGCAACATTGTTGAAGGTGATGGTATAGCATTGTTGGAGACGATCTTGAAGGGCCTTGAAGTGAAGCTTTTGGAGCAACTATTGAAAAATCCTTAGAGCATTTAAGTAAGGCACTTTCTATCTTCCATCACCTTTTTTCCTTTCAATATCCTTTAAACGATTTTGTTGATATTTAATGTTTGAAATCACGTTATAATTCCTTTATTATATGTGTTTGGGGACTTTCCCTTTGAAATTACCCAAAAATACCCTGGCAATTTTATCTTCGGGATGCATGTCTGACCCTATTGTTCAATATTTTGATTGATAGTAGTAAACATAGAGAGTTAGGGGGCTCTTGACTTGGTTTGGTTGGGCCATTAGATCCCTAACATCTACTAGGAAGAACCCCCCTTGAGTTGGAGGAGAGCTAGCCCGAAGTGAAAAGAGGTTGGTGAGGTGACAATGGGGCTATTGAATTACACATGGTATCACACTTTAGCTTTAGGACTTTATCTTGAAAAGTGTGAGATTTTGCTATATCAATTCTCAAATTGTTTACAACACTATTGTTAAGAACTAATAAGAAGTGATGTTGAGGGGTTTTTGGGTATAAGAAACAATACCATTTAAAAAATAGGGTTCTCATTCCTTGGCATTCCTTCACCTGGGCCTAGGGGCACACTAGAATAATTTCACACTAAACCATGAAAACTTAAAAGTAACTTAACATATCCATAAAGTAATAATAATCATAATTCCTAATTTCCTATTGTACGATATGATGCAAATTATTCAAACATGAAGCAATGAAGACATGCAATGTCTGAATTTCAAGATTGATGAACCAATACAAGAAGTTAGAAACTAAAACTTTGATTCAATACTATGTGTCCTAACTCCAGGAAGGAATCTAGTTTGTAGTACAGAAAATGCATCATGTATTATCAATTCTTAATTGACAACAACTAAAGGTCATCTACCTCATCAATTCCTTCCCATTTTGTGTTTTTATGTTATATTCCTTATAAAAGTGTTAAATTTCTCTCAAAGTAAGCAACCACTGAATAAAATAAAAAATAGTTGAGATATGATTAAGAAATGGTCATTTATTTCTTGAAAGGATCTTCACAATTTCTTTGGTTGTTTTTCATCTCAAGAAACAAGAAATGACCTAAGAAACTATCGTGATGTAATATAAGAAACAACATAGTGCAATGGCCATTTTCAAAGCCAAATGATGTCCATTGAGGACATGGCCTTTATTTGGTTCCTGTTTCATAGGAGTTTCGGGTAGAAATGGAACTTTTTTGTACCATTTCCAGTAGTAAAAAGGGAAAACCTTCTTTTTCCATGGGAAATAATTTACCTTTCCTTTTTCAAGATAATCTAAATCACAAAAAATATGAACTATACTACACACATTCTTGGATAATGTGAAAGTGAAAAAGGAATACCCTACACAAGTGATGCACACATGTACATTTGAACACTAATAGATTTTTGTAGTTGAAATGCAATGCTTGTTTTCATTTAAATGTAGGGTTTTTAAAGCAGGGAGAAATAATGGTTGCCAAATTAATAAGCGTTTCTTTGGGGAAAATTTAAATCTTGTATTGGGTGATGAAGATAATAGAGGGTATTGAATCTTTATTCTTGACATCTAGAGAGAACCCTACAGCCTAACACAATCCAATGGAATTGACCAAAAAAACCCAAATAGAGTCAACCCGACTATAGGAGGGAAGACTGCAGTAAGAACTTACCATTTTGCAAGAGGCGAGGGTGAATGTTGTTGCAGAGGCGAGGAGTGAATTCTGTTAAGATGCGAGGGAAAAATACGGGGTGAATTCTCTTGCAGAGCTTAGAATTGAATGCTGTTACTGCAAGGCTCGGGGTGAATCTTTGAGGGCGAATCTTTGTTACGCAAGGCTCGGGAGGCGAATCTTTGTTCTTGCACCAAGAGGCGAGCGAATGCGGCGAAATCTCTTTTTGCGGCGGAGGGCGAATGCATGCATGATATCAGAGACGTTAATGTAGCACACATGTACATTTGAACACAAATAGATTTTTGTAGTTGAAATGCAATGCTTTTTTCATTTAAATGTAGGGTTTTTAAAGCAGGGAGAAATAATGGCTGCCAAATTAATAAGCGTTTCTTTGGGAAAAATTTAAATCTTGTATTGGGTGATGAAGATAATAGAGGGATTGAATCTTGATTCTTGACATCTAGAGAGAACCCTACAGCCTAACACAATCTAATGGAATTGACCAAAAAAACCCAAATAGAGTCAACCCTACTATAGGAGGAAGGGCATGCAGTAAGAACTTACCATTTTGCAAGAGCTGAGGGCGAATGCTGTTAGAGTGAGGGGGCGACGAGCGAGGGCGAATGTTGGCGGGGAAAATGTTGATGCCTGCAAGGGCGACGAATGCTGGGGTGAATGTTGTTGCGAGGCGGAGGGCGAATGCACGTGTGATATCAGACGTTATTGTAGCTATTGCGACGGATACGAAACAATAAAATCATTTTTATGTAGCGCACATATAAGTTTCATATTTGTATTTAGCGCGCATATAAGTGTCGTTATACCAACAGAGGAAAAGGTGTTTCTATTGCGATGAAGGCCTCCAAATGTCGCAATTGTGACACTTAGACATTGTGTCGCACTTGCGACGTTTAGAGGCAGTCGTCGCAATAGCGACACGTTGGGCAATAGTGTCGCAATTACGACGTCTTCCTCCAAACGTCGCAATTGCGACACTTTTCTAAGTGTCGGTATTGCGACACTTTTCTATAAACGTCGGTATAGCGACAGTTTCAGGCGGGATGGAAAAAATTTGGGGAAATTTCCGACATTTGGTCAAAAGCGTCGGAACCAAGTGTCAGAATTTCCGCCAAATGTGATCACAATGTATTGTCGTCGGATCCATCTGAGAACCAAACATACCAACCAAGATCTTTCTCATCTATATGCCCTCACATGCAGCCTGACTTGTTGCCATGTACTCTGCCTCGGTTGAACTGAGTGCCACATATCCTTGTTTCCTGCTATACCAAGAAATTGTTGTCGATTGTATGCTGAAGATCCCTCCTGGTGTGCTCTTTTGGTTTGATGGACTACCTTCTCAATATGCATCTGTGAAGCCTTGAAGCTTCACTCCCTCTGTCTGTTTATACCATTATCCATACTCTGTAGTTCCCCTGATATATCTCAAGACATGCTTCCTCACCTTCCAAAAGAGCTTGGTCGGCTTAACCATATCTTGACTCAGCTGGTTAACTATGTAGTAAATGTCTGGTCTAGTGTTCACTAAGTACATCAGTGAACGCACTAGTTGCTTGTAAAAAGTAGCGTCCACTACTTCTCCTGAAGTAGCATCCTCTTTCCTCCAATTTCCTGGCATACTTTCCTTGAGAAACAAATAGCTCACCATCCCACTGCCATATTTCCAAACGAAGGAAATAGTGAAGGAGTCCCATGTCCTTCATTTCGAACTCCCTTGCAATATCCTCTTTGCAAGAATGTATCAGATGCTCATCACTTGTCAAAATTAGATCATCAACATAAAGTACAATAATCAAGAGCTTACCATCAACCACAATCTGGTACAGGTTTGCATCCATTTCACTTTTGGTGAAGCCAAACCTGGTGAAATAGATGTCAACCTGCATGTACCAATCATGAGGATCTTGCTTCAACCCATACAATGCTCTCTTGAGTCGACACACATGCGACTCACTGTAAAAGATCTCAAAACCTTCTGGATGCTCTATGTACACTTCTTACTCAATAAATCCATTGAGAAATGCAGTTTTCACATCCATCTGATGAATGCACCGCCCCATTTGCGCTGAGAGTGCAAGGATAGATCTAATGTATGATTACCTCTCAACTAGTGCGAAAGTCTCCTCATAGTCAATCCCCTCAACTTGTGAGAACCCCTAGGCCAAAAATATGGCCTTGTAATTCTTCACACTCCCATCTACCACTTGCTTCACCTTATAGATCCATCTAGATCCAACCACTGATTTTCCGACTGGTCTTGGGACAACTTCCCATGCATTGTTCTTAACAATGGAGTCATACTCCTCTACCATAGCGTCAACCCAAATTATTTGTTGCACTACTTCCTCAAAGGAATATGGTTCTGTCACAATACACTTTCTCATAAGATCCATGTATCCAGTAAACCTATCTGGAGACTGTCTCTGTCTGCGTAGTGAAGTAGGTGCTCCTACATGCTCTTCCGCATCAATTCTCAATCTATCAGCTTCCATGGTGCGCCTTCTACCATTTATAGTGGATGGATTTGCATGAGTGTTTTTTGCCACTCCATGATCCTCCTCATGTGGTTGCTCCACATCTTGAGGTTCATTATTTGGAACCAAGGGTTCCTCATCTGCATGCAAATCCAATTCCCTCTCAAGGGACAATCACATGGTTTTCTCCTCATCAAATTTTATATCTAGTCTCACAATAGTCATTCTGTTGTTTTGAAAATACACCCGATAGTTGTGGGGAGTATCAATGTACCCCAACAATATCCCAATCTCAGTTGTTGGTTCGAGCTTCTTCCTGACGCCTTTGGTCACATGCACATAAACAGATGAGCCAAAAATCTTAAAATATGAAACATCAGGTTTCTTACCAGTAAAAGCCTCCTTTGGTGTACTCATGCCAAGCACCCGATGAGGACTACGGTTTTTCACAAATATCGTTGTGTTGCATGCCTCTGCCCACATATGCAACGGTAGGCCCTGATCATGCAACATCGCTTGTGATGCACCCATAATTGTTCTATTATTTCTTTCTGAGACCCCATTCTGTTGTGGGTTATGAGGTGCAATCAAGTCCCTCTGAATTCCTTCTTTGGTACAAAAGTTCTTGAATTCATTGGAGATGTACTCACCACTATTTTTTCTCCTAAGAGCCTTCACATGCTTCCTCGTATCTTTCTCCACCAGTTCTTTGAACTTAAGAAATTTTGAGAATGTCTAATATTTCTTCTGCATGAAGTAGATCCAACACTTTCTAGAAAAATCATCAACCAAGATCACATAGTACTTATTATTTGCTGTCAAAGCAGTAGAGAATGGTCCACACATGTCTGAGTGAACTCTCTCAAGGATTTCCGAAGCTCGGCTCTCCTTCTCGTGAAAAATTCCCTTTGCATACTTCCCCATAGTACATCCCTTGCATGTGTCTAACTATGTAAGAGTACCGTTGGGAAGACCCATAGAAATCTGTTGCATGACCTTCAAGGCTCCGTGGTGAAGATGGCCCAATCTCCTATGCCATAACTCACCCTCATCCCGGCTCACCACTTTGTCCGCCTTACCCATCAATGTTGCGCAGCCATCTACATCAAGTTTATAGAGATTCTTCACACAAATCCAAATATTCTTGTCTTGTCATGTTGCTTTGTGTCAAATGAAATATTTTCCTTCACTGAAAACAACATCATAGCCTCTATCCTCCAACATTGCGACTGAGACTAAATTTTTCTTCAAGCCTGGAACATGCATTACATATTTTAATAAAAATGGTTTTTTTGACTGTATCTAGAAAGTAACTGTACCAATCCTAGTAGCGCTATACCTCCCTTCGTCACCCATTTCGATATGCATATGGATGTCCTTCTCCTCCAAGCTACTGAAAAGTTCTTTGTCTCCATTCATGTGAAAATAGGCACCACTATCAAGTACCACACCGATCCCATTGCACTTGAAACCATGCATGAAATGAGCGAGAATCCAAGCTCAAATTGCGAGGCCAAAGCCTCACCAGCTGCAGAAATTGAAGCCTTCTTGTTCTTCTTCTTTTGTGAACAATTAGTGGCATAATGTCCATGCTCGTGATAGTGAAAAGACTTCACTTTGGACATGTCGCGCTTCTTGCCATATTTTCCGGACTCAGATTTTGAATGGAATTTATTTCCTTTCCCCTTCTTCGCCTTGGCATCAAAAGTGAAATTGTCTTCATCATCTGTCTTAGATGAAGATCCATCCCTGTTATTCCACCTGAATTCTTCTTGCACCAAATCCGATCAAAGTCGTTCCCGATCTGGCAGCTTTTCCCTCCCATTGACAAAGTCCTGATAACTATGCCAACTCTTGGGAAGTCTTAGAAGAGCTAGACTCACCAAATCATCATCTGCGACAGTAATGTCGACACTCCCAAGATCATCCTGAGATTGGACAAACTTTATTAAATATTTCGGCATAGTGTCGTATTTCTCCATTTTGATTTTCCTGAGCTTGTCCTTCAGTGCCAATTTTCTATGATCATTGTTGCTCTAAAATAGATTTGTCAAAGCTTTCCACATTGCATATGGTGTCACTTTTCCATGGAGACTTGAGAAAATGTGGTCTCGTACTCCCTCCAATAAGATCCTCCTCACCTTTGCAACCTTCTTTTGCTAAGCATCAAGATTTGTGGCATCTGTTGTAGCGGGTTTGGGAATGTCATTATCAATGAATTCTTCCAACCCATTGTCCTCTAGTACTGCCTCCATACTGTCTTTCCATGCAATATATTTAGAGCTGCCCTCTAGAGCATACTCCAATATCAAGCCATTGAAATCCATTTCGATCTTGATCTGTCGTCGCACCAAGAATAATTTTGCAAATTCAAATTCTATTCAATCACAAACTCAACTTATCCTCCACTATAGTGATCTCCTGTGCTCTAATTCCATGTAGAAATTATACACAGAATATGTGTTTCATGTATTCAATCCGATCATGTGATATGCTAAAGCAAGATATTGAATACTTCTACAAATCAATTGCAGAAAATAAACACGATCGCCAATCACAACAAGTAAAGAAAGAATTAAATCAAACCACAGCACAGATAGTTTCCCGGGGAAAGCTTGCTTTTTAAAACCCCTTTATCTTCTATTGTATATTCACCATGGAAACATGAAACAATTATAATGCACTCTTCTCACAAGAGTCTCATGCACTCTCACAACTGTCTCACATTGTCACGGACAAAATGGACCAACACTTAGCCAATTTCCTACCTCTCAACAGTGTGCCTTGCTTACGCAATTCTTGATGAATGCAATTCCTATTCTTTAGGAATTTTTTCCTTCTAAAACTGCGCAAGAATCATGGTCAATCCAATGAATGTTTGGTTGCATGCGGGTAACCTACTAATGATACAACTGATAGTTAACACCCCTTTCACCTTAGTCTCAACTGGGTCTCCACTGGAACTGACATGCATGCAGCTATTAATAGTAAATCATCAGTTGCATGGCAGATCACTGATTGTGAATTAAATCTGATTTAATTCACTTGATCTCTCACTAGTGCAACAAATAGTTATAACTAGTTCAACTGACTTTAACTCACCTAACTGAGTTAACTGATTACTCATGCATTAAACTAATGCACTAACTGCAACTTGAACTCCATAACTAATAGAATCACTCTACATGCCTCACCAACCACCCTCAACTCGAAATTCATGAGCTAACTGAGTTTATCACACTCAGTTAACTATTACAAGTGATTATGAGATAAGATTAAATTTTATTGTCCAATTTAATTAAGGGATAATTAAATTAGACACTGCACCAATTTATTTAATTAAATTGGCCTTCACACTAATGTATCGCTAGACCTGTAGTCCCACACTAGTGTGTGTGCTGTATTTTCTTGTTGTACTTTCAACATGAATGGAAGTACCTCGTTATTTTAACCATAAATGATTTGTTCACTACTCCAACATATCATCATACGCATCTATTGTCGGAGTTCAATTGAACATAAGAGTGAAAAAAAGGTATAGGGGTATTACTAGCTCTAGTACTTAGCTCACAGTTGTTGCATTACCAAGTTTATGAATCACAGATGTAAGTAACACTAATAATGAGAGTTACAATGGAAATGGATTATTGATGAATTACCACACAATCTACTACATTCTAAATCCATTTTGCAAGTTTTCTTGGATTGACCACCATCACCACCCAAAATCATACAATCAAAACATATGCTTATTTAATGATATTCACGCCATAAAAACTATCTTCCGTGACCCCTAACTAGAATTCGAGAATAGAATAGGAAACCATTTCAGTTCCTTGAAATAATTTTAAACGTTTTTTGTTAGAGAGTTATAACAAATAGATGATAAAAGTTTATCCACATCCATCCAATATGTGATCTTGAATAGAGAGTTCTTCAGTGACTTGGAGGAGAAATATCTCCAGATGAACTTTGAGTTTGGACTGATGAAAGGTACAATGTGACTGGGATTGGTACAGTCAACTTTCAGAGGGAGTTGGGCTCCCATTTCAGACTCAAGGATTTCATGTTCATTCCGGGCCTAAAGAAAAATTTCATCTTTGTAGCATTCTTGGAAGACGATAGTTATGATGTGATATTCATCAAAGGGAAATCATTCCCGAGACACATAACCATGGGCCAGGTGAAGCAGATCGGTGCTCGAGTCAAGAACCTGTATGCAATTGAGGTAGAATATGCATTCAAATCCATGAGGAGCAAGGAAATGGTTAGAGACATGATGGTTGATAGGGAGCATGATTTACCTCTCAAAATGAAGCCTCGGAAGGAGCCTCAGGAAGTTTTGGATCAACCACAAATGGAAAAGAAGATAAAAGGCAGAAATTTGGGTAGGGTCCATTGCGGTGTTCTCCTCATGGATCATTACACTTTCTATAGGGGCCCACAATATTCAATAGTAGGAGGATCAATTTTAGTCAGATATTGAGGAGTGCAGAGGAGTGTTGACAATATAGAAGTAGGCTTAGTAGCAGAGTCAACAGCAACACAATTTTCCCAGTAGACAATTCCAGATTGATTCAATTTTATTTTTTATTTTTTATTTTGATTCTTAGTTGTAGATGTTGTAGTAGTAGCAACAATAGTGAGAAGTGTTTCATGCATTACATTCCATATGCATGATACGGGTAGGTGGTCATCCATTTCTTGTTGAGAGGGAGTTTTTAAAAATGCAACAAGAAATTCACAATTTAATTTTTGCCTTAATTAAATTGAGAAAAATAGAATTTCCACATCGTAGAAACTTGGAGGTAGTTAACTGAGTTGACGTGGCACTTTTCACTCAATTAATTCAGTTAATTCGATTTATAGGCATTAAGTTCAGTTGTCTACAATGATTTCTAAATTTGAGGAGCCTAGGTTGAGTTAATTTTAGTTGCAATCATTCCAACTAGTTATAATTGATAAAAGAACTAGTTGGTGGTTAGTTGAGTATTGTGACCTCAGTCCAACTCAATGATAATCTAGTTAACTAATAAATCAAGAAAAATTAGCTCATGCATCCAGAGAATTCAAGTTACCCAGTTGAGGTGGATATTCCAAGGCAGCGTACTATTAGTTGTAGATTATTCCAATGTGTACATGTGGTGCATGCAATCGAAGAACCAACCTTATGGATTGCACAGTCAATGGAGGGGAAATTCCTAATTAATAGGGGCCCAATTAGTTCGGATTTTCGTAAGGAAATAGGGGCTTGGAGGGCTTAAAATTTGGCTAAGTGTTGGCTAGATTTAGTCAGTTAGGCAAAGAGATAGGCTATTCAATTACAAGTTGTGCTCAAGCTTGATAAAGCATATGTAATACATCTCTATTCTCTGATTAATGCAATGCAGATAGGAAGGGGTTTTGAGCAATTGCTTTCCCATAGATAAATATTTGTGTATGTGTGTTATTTCTTTATTTCATGTTTATGATTTGTGTTCTAGATTGTGAATTGAATTTCGTAGAGTAGTGGAGTAGATTTGAGTCTTGTAATTTAGTAAATTTCGTCAGTAGTTTGAAATATACACATAATTTCTACAGACATGTCCTCCTCGCCATCCTATTTGACCATAACCTCTTTTGAGTTCCATGTTTATGATGATGTAATTTACAACCTTTACTCTCGTCTTGTGATTCCTCGGAGGGGTGGCTTAATATATGGCTTGGGAAAACTCTCTTTTTTTCCCATGGAGGGTCAAAGCCATGGTAGAAAATATTTCCTTTCTAAATCCAAGGAAATATCTTTTGCAAATCTTTTCGCAAGAAAATAATTGTCCATCAGAGGGCCCAAATAGAAATCCCAACACCTTTGGAGTCCCCTAAATGAAATTAATGTCTTTCAATTGTAGAGGTCTTGCTTGTCCCTTTAAGAAACAAGCTTTAAAGAGACTTGTTGAAGTAAATGAACCAAATACTATCTTCCTTCAAGAAACCATTTGCAACTGTGTACAGAATTCCTTGTGCCTTGAATCCCTCCTAAGGGGATGGGCTTTCTCGACGGTGGATGCCTCTGGCTGCTTTGGGGAGCTTGCGGTGGGTTGGAAGCCACTCCATATTCTTGTTTATAATATTTTGAGCATGGAGTCTATTATGGGGATTGGAGCCTATATCCTATGTACTTTGTCTCTTTTTTATTTTCATTATTTTTGGTAATTTATTAATTAAAAAGAAATAAAAAGTAATAAAAGGCAAACCAACATCACAAGTAATTATCAAGTAAGGAAATTCAAACATAATATACAATATTCTTGATTTTCCAACATGATATCAAAGCCAACTTGCAAGAAGGAAACTGAAGATCACATACTAGTTGGAATTCTCTCAATGGAAAACATTATGAAGAAGGGATTCAAGTTTCTTGGGAACTGTTATCACACCACCGGATCTCTCGAAGTCTGAGAAGGAGACCAGAAAAGGTAACCACAGACCGCTTTGGCCTAGTAGTTAGCCCTACTAGGCAGGAGAGGGCTCTCTCCGCGAGATCACAACCAAATTGACTGGATAATGAAGATTTTAGGCTAGGTATAGTATGCTCTAGGGTTTGGTTGATTGATTTGGGTGCTAGATGGTGGATTGGGTCTACGAAGAACTAGGTTAGGGCACTGAAGATCACAATTGCAGAAATTTGATGGGGAAAGGTAGGAAAATACTTTAGCACTTTCAGGAATCTTGATGAGTGTGAGAGATTTCTATGGTTTTTCAAAAATATCACGGAAATCATGAATTCTTTTCAATCAGAAGAAAGTGAAACACAACTGTAATAATTTCTTGAAAATAGAGCATCAAATCATGAATTTTTCTTATCTAACTTTTGGAATCAATCACATTGAGATATGAACATGAATATGAAAGGCATAATACATTCAAACATATAAAAACATCAGAGGCAACACTGCTAAAACAAATACCACAGGAATCCCACCAAAGTAGCTGCAATTATGTCTATTAGTTCCTGCCAAAAAATGATTGATTACACTAGTGTTCAAAGATCAATTACACAACATCCAACCCTTGGTATCACAACACTCTTGGACATTTAGAGTATTCTTTTAGCACTATTGGAGTGTGTGGCATTGTTGGACATTTGGATCAAGAAAGAAAAGGAAGAGCAGGAAAGCGCAAGAGGACATCGGGATCAACATCTACAACAGGTTCTGAGTGCAGGTATCGAGTTGCATGTATGTTTTCCTCACTAGTTCTGGCATGCATGGTGTATGCATGTGGATTTTCTAGCCTTGCCATTTCCTGAAAAAGAAAGGTATTGTGGGTTTATTTCCATTGATTTTTTTTTGGTTGGTTCTCAGGATTCCTTTAGCTATTGGGTTGACTTATTAATTCCTGGAAGCCTTGGTTGGACAAGTGCTCTGGAAGCCCGATGAACAACTGTGGGTTGAGTTACTAGTCCTGGAAGCCTTGGTTGGAAAAATTCTTTGGAAGCCCTAGGTGGGTTGCGTTACTGGTCCTAGAAGCCCTGGTTGGAAAGATGCTCTAGAAGCCCTGTAACAGTTGTGGTTGAGTTACTAGTCTTGGAAGCCCTGGTTGGAACAAAAACTCTGGAGCACTGGAGCAGCTTGGATAGAGACCAATCCATGATGTTCAACCGTGAGGTGGAATCACTAGTTAAGGGTTGAGGTGGTTTGGTCTCTGGAAGCCCTAGATTGATTGTGATTGATGTGTTTGATTAAGTCCCACATTCATGCTTGGAATATGGGACGTGGGTGATTAACTGAAGTGAGACTTGGCTCAGCCAATCTATGGTCGGGTGGAACATGGAAGTCCTATCTTCGATTGGTTTTCACATTCAGTAATGAAGAGCTCATTTCTCGTGTATTAATTATGCAAATATACTCGTTTATTTATGGATTTTATTGATATTGTATCCATTGTATTTCTATCATTAATATGTTGGTTATGAGCATGTATTCGATCAATGATGATGTATGGCTCTATTCATTTTTTTGTACGTAAATGAATCTCCCATGTATCTATTGTAAAATTGATTGTATGATAGCTTATGATGTAGGGGAACAATGCTTCTTAGCCATTCTCAGATACCCCTTTGTTTAAATTTGTTGTTTATGCATGTAGATGCTAATTTTGTGACATGTTTGACAAAATTTTTGTCATGGTTGGTGGGGTCGGATGAGTCCCGATTGATGTGATTGCTTCCATATGTTTGTTTTATTGTTATTTAACCTCTCTTGACATTACAGGAATTTCTCAACAGTGACCTGGGCTCAGGGGTTGAAAATGTGGCACAAATCTAGGGGTCGAGCACAAAAATTTGTTGTTTGGGCCTGAGCCTCTAGGTTAACAAGTCTAGCTTGTGGCTTTAGGGTCTATAGCCACTCAATTTCCCTTACAAGCCCATGGATAATCCTCAAAGAGGCAAAAATCAGTCCCCCCTCAGGTAACAAGGCCTTGGAATGTTGGGTTACCTCCTAGGGATGTCAATGATGTAGTGTAAGGTGTGTTTTTGGTGTTTCCATTGGTTCCACTTCCTTAAGGTCATCTAGGAGGTTGAATCTCATATTAGTAGTCTCTCATCACATGTTTACCCCGGTTGGCCAATTACTTGGGTAGATGTGGGAAGAGGGTGTTACACATAGGCCTTGTTATTCTTGTTTTCCCAAATGGTAAGATCCTTGTCTGAAGTGGGCTTTGTAGGTGCATTGTCTCCTTCTCCTTCACAAACCTCTTTCCACAATTCATTGAAAATGAGGGTGTGGTTTATCTTTCGAGACCAATTAGGATAGTTCTATTTTCTAGTGAGAATTACTCCCACAACAGAAATTAGTGAATGCATCATAAAAAAATTGATTTGGCCTAATAAAAATCAGTGGTTGCACAAAAAAAATGATGTATTTGTAATAAAATTTAGTTGCTATGTCTCCAAAACTTCATTACCTATACTATCCATATACGATACGCCCTTAAAAAACTCAACACATAAAGGAGCATACGGTCTTCAAAGGTCATGCATTATATATCCACCATCGAACATATAATAGCACACATTCACACTATATACCAACCAATACATTCACCATACAAAAATTTCACACCTTTGTCATTCAATATATCAACGAGTCTTCAAAAAAGGAGTATTGAGAAATATATATCACAACACAGTCAATATACCATTTAGTCCAAAGAGATTTCGAAGCAATATATCGACTGATATTTCTTTCTCTACAATATATCAACCAACCTTTCTCTGCAATATATTGACCAACCTTTCTCTGCAATATTTCGAAGAAATATATGATGAATTCTCTATTGCAACTGAGGCCACCCGAGATGCTCATATGGGGAACAACCTAACTGATTCCTCTGATCCTCAGCAGGATGTATTTCTTTGTCATGAAGTGTATACCCAGGCTTCAAGCGACCAGAATCATCATGTGTTAGCACGTCCCAGAACGAGAGGCAACAAATCCATTATCTCGAGCACTTAAGAGTTGTGTCTCCCTTGTTGGAAGAAATCCACATCTTAGAGCCATATCCTTGTGTATAATTATTGATCTCTAAAGCCGATGTGTGTCAGTCGGACCAAAATGGAGGTGTGAAGAGTCAGATGTTTGGTAAAATCTGTCCAGCAAAGGTCGAATATGATTATCAATGTTGACAAGGAGCCTTGCCAACAAGTAGTGCTGCACATTGTAGTTACAGCAAGCCAAGCCTATAGTCAACCCTCGTGTAACAAAGCAATGTAAACGATGGAGCCTACAGAATGAGAGCTACTTGTCCCACGACAAACAATCTCAATATACAATGAGAATATCACAAAATAGGGAATCTTAGATCAATTACACTGCCATACTACTATGGGATAGTGGATCAAGGCTGAAGTATGGTCGATTGGAAGGCAGAGTTGTCAGTTTCGCAAAATATGCAGAATAGAGGCAGGAGGGAGTTACAAGGGCAGAAAGGAAGCCAAAAAAAGGGGTTGGCTATGATACT
Organism: Pinus albicaulis; assembly: GCA_034641835.2. NCBI lineage: Eukaryota > Viridiplantae > Streptophyta > Pinopsida > Pinales > Pinaceae > Pinus > Pinus albicaulis. The sequence continues at coordinate 46,340 of JAXQQM020072567.1, read as the reverse complement.
ATTTCAGGCCACTCTTGGGTTTCATCTCCAAGTGTCTCTTCATCTTCTAATTCTCCCTATTTTCTATTTACAATATTTAAATGTATTTACCTAATCTCAAAGATTAGGTGTCAACATTTATAATATGATGTTTGATATTTCCTTAATAGTGGGATGTAAAGCATTTATTGTACTAGTCTAGATTCATTTTAATTTCTGATCTACCAAGCAAAGAGAGGGATCAAATATATTTTCACCTTAAAATAGTTTTGTACCTCGAGAGATTTGATGCCTTTCAACACTTGATAGATCTGGAGTTAAGAAAGACATAGGCTAGTTTAATTATTAATTTTATTTTTAAATTTAAATTTAATTTAAATTTTATTTGTATGTATTTTTTTTGTTTTTTTTTTTCAAGTGGTCTCAGTTCACCCGTGGCTTGAGAAACTACGATCCAGGGGCATCTAAGCTGTCAAAAATCACCCGAGGATCACACTCGGCCTGGGCCACACAAGCACTAAGCAAACTAGGTATAACTTGTCTCCTCCCCTTAGCACAGGTGCAACAGATTTCGTGAGGTTTGATCTTGGGTGGCCCTTTTGATGAGGCCCATCCTCAACCGATTGTGCTAGTGGGACTTGACTATTTTTATGTAATATGATTAAGCCAAAATATTAACTATTTTAATTATAGTTAACTAATCAATTTATTTATTTATTTTTATTTATGTAATTAGAGTGAGGCAAAATATTTAGACAACATAACATAGCAACAAAACATTACAACCTTTCTTCCATATTGAATCAGAGAGGTCTCTTGGCACAACAATTATAGAAATTAACTAAAAAACATAAATAAGTAATCACTACTTTTATTGTTACAAAGACTAATTGAGAAAGTATATATATATATATATATATATATATATATATATATATATATATATATAAACATTTTTTAACTCAAAAATTTAAATTTAAAATAAAATTGTATTTTTTTTAAAGGATATTTATTTTAAAATTAAATCTTTGTTATTATTACTGTAGTAGTATTGCAAACTTAACAATATTTTTTTTTTTTTTAGTTTTTTTTTAAGCATCATAGTACTCTATTTTCATCCAGATCCATTCCGGCGGGCTCCTCCAGGAAGTTATTTCTCTGTTTGTGCTTTTACTTTCATTTAACTCTGAGATTTCACGGTTGCAAGGATAATGTCTATTCAACGAATATGGAAATGTTTGTTAATGAACAAAGCCCCACTAGTATCGATCCCAATTTTGTTGTTTCGTCCCCAAATAAAAATCGCCAAATTCTGCATGGAAACAACGTCCCGTCCTTAACTCCACCAGATGGGGGCGTAGTCACAGATTTTTAAATCAACAAATGCAGTATGACAGAGAAAGATGTTTCAAAAGTCCTTAAACCTCACAAGGGCTTGCTGCGTAAACCAAGCCAGGATTTGGAAGAAGGGTTGGAGTTGTTAATATGATGTTTGATATTTTCTTAATAGTGGGATGTAAAGCATTTCTTGTACTAGTCTAGATCCATATTAATTTCTGATCTACTAAGTAAAGAGAGGGATCAAATCTATTTTCACCTTAAAATAATTTTGTGCCTCAAGAGATTTGATGCCTTTCAACACTTGATAGATTTGGAGTTACATCAGGCTTGACCCGTGGCTTGAGAAACCACGATCCAGGGGGATCGTGGGCCAAACAAGCACTAAGCAAACTATGTTTAACTTGTCTCCTCGCCCTAGCACATGTGCAACAGACTCCGTGAAGTTTGATCCTGGGTCGCCCTTCTAATGAGGCCCATCCTCAACCGATTGTGCTAGTGGGACTTGGCTATTTTTATGTAATTTGATTAGGCCAAAATATTAATAATTATAATTATAATTAACTAATCAATTTATTTATTTTTATTTATGTAATTAGAGTGAGACAAAATGTTTAGACAACATAACATAACAACAAAACATTACAACCTTTCTTCCATATTGGGTGAGGCCTCTTGGCACAACAATTATGGTAATTAACTAAGAAACATAAATAAGTAATCACTACTTTTATTGATATAAAGACTAATTGGGAAAGCATATATTTATAGAAAAATTAACATTTTTTAACTCAAAAATTTAAATTTAAAATAAATTTGTATTTTTTTAAAGGATATTTATTTTAAAATTAAATCTTTGTTATTATTTCTTTAGTAGTATTGCAAACTTAACATTTTTTTTTTGTAAGCTTTGTAATATTCTATTTTCATTCATTTTCTAGTCAACATACATTCATATATATTTTCTAACCCACTGGGGGTGTACCAATCCCTCGTGCTCCCATGAGGTTCACTACCAACGCAACCAACCTTCAAACATATAACCATGGTGTGCACAGACAGGGAAGAATGACATACATACCTGAAAATTGTAGAGGAGGGCGTGCGATGAAGTTTCATGTCCCGCGGTCACGCCAGCGTCCAAACTTGCCTTCACTATGAGACCCCCACACCTGTCTCCTCATGGTTTAATTTCTCTTGTGCAAGCCATGTTTCTGCCACCTCATCTGGGCTTCCATGCAGAGGTACCACCTACCACCTTTGCCACTCATGCGAAGGGTGGTGGGCATCATCCCCAATGTGCTGACCATTAATTTTGATGGGAGGCCTGACCCTCCACATTACACCCCGATTGGGGGATTTTTATTTTTAGTTTTAATTCACAAACATAAATTTAAATTTATTTTAAATCCAATTAGTATTTCATAAAAAATAATTAATATAAATGTTTTTGTTGGTTTTTAGTTTAATGTTAACTAATATTAATTTGGAAACATTTGTTACGTAAGTAGTTCAACCATCTGAGTCTGCAGCTATTCAACAATCACATGTAGAAATCAACAATCGCTCAACTACAACCAATGAGACTTTCTAGGAATTAATGACACAAACAAGAATATTTTTTCGAGCAATTGGAATAAAGGGTAGTCTAAAGAACCCACAAATTAGCCCCTAAAATAATAAAAAATTCTGCAAGGTTACGACATAATCCTATAGAAATTTGTGAGTAGAAAATCTGGGTTACAACTATCAAACTTGGATTTTAGGTGCCCCAAGGTTTTTGATGGCGCTGAATCCATTTCCACCATCATAAAAACAATTCAAACACTCCAACATTCTCATTTTTTTATTTTTATTTTTAAGTTTTTTGAAATTATGTAACTAATTTCAAATTCTAAAATTTAATTATGAAATTGTTTTTTGCTTTAATCATGATTAGATGAACTTCCCAAATATTCTATTCCTTAAATTTGTCTTTACACCTTTTGAAACAATTACTAATTTATTTTATAATTTCAAAAAAATTATAACAATGTATAAATATTAAATTTAAAAAATAAAAAATAAATAAATAAATAAATTTCAAATGCATTTGTTGAGTTATCCAACGTTGACAATATCATAACATGAAATCCATCTCTCACTTTCAAAGCACACCACTTTTCCTCTTTTCTTCTTTTTAATTGAGATTGGCCTAAAAGAACTTGAAACATTGGCTATATATATCCTACACTTTTCTCCGCCCGATGGAAACACCCATCTCCTTTTTCCATCTCAACACATAGGATTCCTGAATCCTCATAAAACCCTAATCCCCAATATCACCGAAGATCCTTAACTCAAATAAAACCTAAATCCTCACAACACCCTGCTCACTTCTAGTCTTCCAAAACATTTTGCCCTCGGAACCATCTACGACGATATTCATCCACATCCATTCCGGCGGGCTCCTCCAGGTACTTATTTCTCTGTTTGTGCTTTTAGTTTCAGCAAGGGTGCGTTTAACTCTGCGATTTCACTGTTACAAAGATAATGTCTCTTCAGCGAATATGGATACGTCTGATAATGAACAAAGTCCCACTAGTATCGACCCCAATTTTGCTGTTTCGTCCTCTTGCAATTAATGCAAATCCCCACATAAAAATCGCCAAATTCTGCACGGAAACAGTAACCCCATCCCCAACTCTACCAGATGGGGGCGTTGTAACAGATTTTTTCATCAACAAATGCGGTATGACAGAGAAAGATGTTTCAAAAGTCCTTAAACTTCGCAGGGGCTTGCTGCATAAACCAAGCCAGGATTTGGAAGAAGGGTTGGAGTTGTTAAGTGAATGTGGTTTGACCACCCCTGCTCAGATTCGAAAGGCGGTCCTCTGCAACCCTGGGATTTTCTTATATAAATCCGAAAGAGACTTAAAGTCTAGGCTCAGCTTCTTAAGGCCGATCATAAAAACAGAGGACATCTGCAAGATTCTTTATACCAATTCAAAAATTCTCGATCAGAGTGAGGATAAGCTTAAATCCGCGTTCTTCAAAGATTGGGTATTGAGGGCAATGCGTTATCGAAGTTATTGGCAAGCCAACCCCGTCTCCTCACATATTCGGAGGAAAAAGTTATGGAGTCATTTAAAGTGGTGGAGGGTTTGGGGTTTGAGAAGGGATCGCAAACTGCTTTGCGTTTTCTACTAGAATGGGAAAAGAAAAGATAGATTGAAAACTGCAGTTTAGGTTTCTCTGAAAAACAAATTTACAAATTGTCAAGTCGGGCACCGTGGATTCTGTCATACTCAGAGGAAACACTGAAACGAAAAGTGGATTTTCTGGTCAAATCACTGGGGCTTCCATTGGATGATTTTGTTAGATGTTCCTCTCTGCTGTCATGCAACTTGGAGACGAGGACATTCCCTCGGTATAGGGTAATGGAGGCCTTGAAGTCCATGCAACTGTTGAAGACAGAGAGGATTTCCCCACATATTGTTACATACAAAGAGAAACGGTTCTTGGAAAAGTATGTTAATGGGAATCCCGAATTCTCCTCCGTCCTGCGGGATGTTTACTATGGAGAGAAAGCTGTGAAAGCTGATCGTTGACGAGAAGATTTGCAGTGAGTGTTTTTCAGTCAAAATGATTCAACGAAACTTGTGAGCAGCTTCAGTCAGTGTGACATTTCATTCACTGCCTTTATTTTATTATATTCTTTTGTGCATGCAAGCAGAGAATGCAACGGTTTATGGATTCCTGGGCATAACAGTTTAACAGTTTTGAGAAGCAGATTTTGAAAGAGGATCGATTCAACAGAATTACTTTTAATTGAAGGTGCAACTCACACTCGTCCGTTCCTCCAATGCTTTTTAATGCATAATTCAACTCCTTTCATAAGTATGAGAAGGGCAAATAACACACCAAAGACATGATTATGTTGCCAACTTCAACTTGTACTGGACAGAGTTGTGAGCACATACTTGTCTCAGAGCAAACGCCTCAAACCATAAGCAGAGTTATGCTCTTATTTGAATGGATGCTATTAATGGTCTTAAATAAGTAGTTTAACTATTATATAATGGTAGATTGTCTCTACTAGTAGTTATGCTTTTTTGGTTTTTAGTCATGTGGTGATCATTTATTAAAAAACTTCTCGAATTATCCACATTGCTAGTAGTTATACTCTTATTAAATGTAATAATCATTTTAAAGATTTGTGTCTTTGGCCAAACTTAGTGCCTTGCAAGTTCCCTTGAATGAACAATTGTATTGTTAAGTATTAAATAAAATAATCATTTTAAAGATTTGTGTCCTTGGCCAAACTTAGTGCCTTGCAAGCCTACAAGCTCCCTTGAATGAACCATTGTATTTAGAGGTGGATGAACTATTGTATTTAGAGGTGGATGACCTATTTTGTATTTTAAATAATAGTTGAGACATTGTCATAGACTTGTCATTGTTGTTAAACATGGTTTGGATAGGCTCTAGATTGTAACCTATAGAATAATGCTATTCTCATTTGAGTTTTAGCTACAACATTTTTTACTATGTTGTGTATTGTTTGTGACAACGTTTCTATTAAAATTTGGTTAGAAAATCAGTTTATCAGAAATGAGGAGCTCAGTAAAATATTGATTTGTAGAAATTTTTAGGTAAACAAAATCTAAATAATAACATTTAAAAATGACATTAAATTGTAAGCAAGATTGACAATTACTAGTGAGACTTGAAGATGGTAGTAAGAGTCATGATTCTTTAGTGTCTTACTCTCTAGAATGGAGAGCATTGGCATTGGGTGAGCATTTGTTCAATAGTAGATCCATAGTTTTGAGATATAATTGGATTATCAACAACATTATTGTGTGTTTTATATTTTTAGTTAACAAAATTGTTGAATCATTTGATAATCTTGTATTGCCTTTTTTGCCTTATTCTTAGTCAAGTTAACTTGATTTTATGTCTAACTATTTATTTATTCTTTTTACCATATAGACTTAATCTAGTGTTGAATGGAAAAATGATTTTCCCAGATGCTCTCACAAAGATTTTGCAACACTAAATGACTCTAGGTATTATGTTTGACTATCTATAAATTATTTGTAGATGAGTCAAACTTTCAAGTGACAAGTCAACACATAAGTTACTAACTAATAAGTCCAATTGATGGGCTCGTTGATGCTAGATATAAATGGCAAAAGCAAAAGAAAAAAAAGAAAGAACAACTTTAATTTTCAATGAACCATGTTTCTATTGAACTCTTAATTCAAGCTTTGACTTTATAAATGCAAATAAAGATTTCCTCAATTTGACTTCACAAAAAGTAAATAAGGATTATTCCAACTTTGAATTTGTCTACATTTAAATAAATCTGTTATATGTTAAACCTTTGAAAATGCTTTATTGAATAATTGTGTAGCATCATCCAACATGACGGATGTATGCATATTTCACATAACATGCCTAATATTGATTGTATATAAAATAATAATAAAAATAATGCAATTAATATTATATATGTTAAAAAATAAATTATTTGGAAAGTTGTCTTATTGTCCTTTGTTTGATCAATAAGGCCTCTTCGAGGGTGATAAGATGGGAAAATTGAGGATAAAAATGGGCCCTCGGGTGATGCGTAGTTGTAAATTTTTGTAGATGTTCTATGCTTGATGCAATTTTACTTTTATAACAGCAATCACATAAATAGTTAAGTAAAATGCTGATAGAACATACCAGTGGATCTATAGAAGACAAACCAGAAACAGGAGAATGTGTTGGTGCGTTACGGCAATCAATAGGATGCTTCAACCAACAAAGTATTCTTGATCGGCCAACCCAGAATGTGTCACAACAGTCCTCAAATCAATCATCCATTCAACTCAAAGTCAACCCCAGAAAAGTCAATGTAGTCCAGAAAAAGTCAACACAGGGCAGCAACAATAAAGTCAACGTAGCTCCAACTTCGGTCAACCTTTCTACCTCTATTTTTGTGCCAATGAGTACAGCCTTCAAAAATCAAACTCTCCACAAAATTTCAGCTCAAACGGACCATGCGTTGACCAAAGTCAACGTTGGTCAGACTTGCCCGTAAACCCAATCGCAGAAAATTTCTGCCCTTTTTCCAAATTAAAAGAAATTACTATTCTTTTCCCACGTGAGAACTGCTTCTTAGATGCTCGTATCCAATGAGAAGTGTGTGGATGAGATGAGTGAAAAACTCTCCAACGTTGATTGTATTTATATCCATCATTGAGGTGTGTGACACATCTGTTGGGGGTGTAAAACCTTAAGGCCGACCTGCACTTAAATTTATTATAAATAATAAATTCAAAATAAATGTTCTGCTCATCAGATTAAAATCAATTTTATATCGATTTTACACCTCTCCAAAAGAGGAATCTAATACAAATATTGGAATCTTCATCTGAGCATCACAAGATGGAGTTTGGACCTCGTTGTCCAAATCTCTAACAAGAGCAAATTACTGTCTCACACTGGATTTGGTGAATCTTCTCAACATAAATGGCAGGTATACTCTAAACTAGGTGGTGGATAATACATGAACAATAATATGGCCCCAAGGATGGTCATCTGTGGATTAGTTGAATATTCCAACCGAGTTAGAGGGGGAGTAGGACAACTATATATATAAACCCTTCGTCTCTCTCATGTTCGACTCGGGGACATAGAAGACTCTTTGAGTTGGGTTTTCTCTCCTTTTGGGGATTACACACCCAAATTGGGTTATAACCACTTAATTAGTGTTATCAGACTACATACTAGGGATACAGTGTGGTGGTGGAAAAAAATTATGGAAATTAAAGTGCCCTACAAAAGCTTTAGCGTTTAAAACAAAGTCCAAGCTTGGGACAATCCACAAACGTCATAAGGAAGGGCCATGCTGGTGCCTTCAATGCAAAAATGCAGAGGAAATTGTTGGCCACTTATTCTTGTTATGCGCTTTCACCAAGGAAATCTGGGCAGACTGCCAGAGGAGCTTGGCCTTGGGAATTGAGTGGCAAGGGGAGACTATTATGAAAGCATGGAGCCGCTGGTGGCATGAGCTAGTTTCAAAACGTTACAAAAATCTCGCCCCTTTAATTTGATGGGGGTTTTGGATTGTCAGGAATAGGACCATTTTTCATGACAAATCTCCTCTAGATGCATATTTGCAACTCAAACAATTGCAATTATCTCCCTTCTTGATAAGGATTCTTCCACTCCTCACCTTTTAATAATGCCTAAACAGATAGACTCCACTATTTTGTGGGCTTACTTGGATGTGGCATCTATTGCTGGCGATGACCGGGGGGGAGTTGTACTCTTCCTTAATGAACAACATTTTGTTAAACTTCAAATGGGCATAGGTAAAGGCGCCAATAATTACATATAACTATTTGCACTCAAACTCATCCTATTTGAACTTGAGAAAGAATGTGCTATATTAGAATAATTTCTTCATATTAAAAGGTCTTTTGATTATACATCTTGTTGTCACATTTACAGGGAATGCATCACAATTGTAAACACATTATCTAAGGAAGGTGTTACATAGGTTTTGAGGGACTTGGAAGATTCACGAACAATTAGGCGCATAATTGTTAGAATATTTTCATAGGCCCTTCATAGAAGGGACCCATCACATACATCAACAAGACTAGTCTAGAGGCTTTTTTTCCATTTTTTATCCTTTCATGACACCGTCAAATGTTTTATGAACTTTTTATGTGCACAATTTTATGTTGTTATACCTTTTTATGTAATTTTGAATACTATTTGTGAGCTATTTATTAAAGGAAATTTTGGCAGGGAATGGTATTTTCTGTTACAGCTGGAAGATTATTTACCCCAATGCATCAATAGAATGTAATGGATTCATTATGTTAATGAAGAAATCATGGTTTTATATATTTATTTATTTATTTAAATATTGAGGAATATAGATATTCTAGATACTCATTCACTCAATAAATTCTTGAATAGCTTATCAAGATGCAATGGAAATAACTTTAATGACACCCATCTTTAAAAAATGTAATTACCATTATGTAAACAATTGGCAAGATCAAATCATTGATAGCCTTTGTGAATGAAGAGGAGGGAAAAAATGTGAGCACTAATGCATCCAAGAAGATTTTTCGAGATCCTATTGTAGTCTAAATGAGCATCATTTAGTAAGATGTGAGTAACAACCATATCAACATCATTCTATACATTCTAATTAGTTCCTCAAACAAGAATACAAATATCATCTCATTAATAGAGAGCAACACGTGTCATATGCATATGCACTCACCCACATATATTATAAGTAGTCTACATATTATCCAAAACAATGCCTAAAATTCATTAGTTTCCATGGCACATATATTACAAGTCATGAAGACAACCAAGAACATATATCCAAATTATATTGAAAATAAACCCAAACAAATTGGAGCATCACATACTCTCTTTCTTTGAGAAACTTAAACTGTCTTGAAATTTCTATTGTAAATAACTAGATTTTGACCTCATTTGTATCATGTTAAATATCATGAGGAATTGACTATTTGGCCAAATGAAAAAGTCAACAGTTTAGGTTCTTCCAAAATTCATGTGTATCTACACAATTATAAGCATATTATCATATTAGCAACCATTATACACATCCTAGGCGGTAACGAATTGATGTAGTAAGAATGCATTATTTCATATAATCCATGCCAAATGATTGCTTCAAATATCATCATTAAGTATGTCTCAAATGGTTGCCATGTTGTATGAGGGAAGTCTTGACTAAAATTTGAATTACGTTAAGCTAATATTTGGTTTTATCCCAAATCTATATATTTTTTGTAATTCACTATTCATTTATGGTAATGTCATTTAGTGATGTCACACATAATCATCCTAGTCATAAACAAATTTTTTCCTAGATGCGTGCTCACCATCACCTTATCATATGCAATGATTGCTAGCTCATCATATCTAATATATGGTCATTACAACAATCCTTATTTCATTTATTTGGCAATCACAAAGCTTACAAAACTTCAAAAACTCATATGTCAATTCCATATGTAATATTAATTGTTATACATATGATCATATAAATTATAATTACTTAGCACAAATAAATGGGTTCAATGATGACAATTTGTTTAATTAAATTAGTGACAACTATGATTCAACCAAATCATAGAACATTGAAAAAAAAAGACAATTTCCAACAACAATTGAGTAAAATAAGATTTTTCACTACTTATTGTTTTACAACTATCCTCACCATGCAGTTTGGGTTTAACTCTGTCGGTGTGAGTTGTTCTGCCATGTCAGATGTGTCCAGTAGAGGTGGAAAGTATGGTCGAAAGCAGTTCGCATTGAACACTGGGTGCAGGCCAAGAAATGGGGAAATGATGAGCTTGAAGGCATTGCCCCCTACCACCTTGGTGATGTTGTATGGCCCATATCAGAGCAGGCGAAGGTTGCGATGGGGCCCAGCAAGGTGCTTCTTTTGTAAATGTAGCCAAATTGTGTCACCCACTTGGAACTTGTATGGCACTTGATGTTAATCATGGCACTACTTGTACTTGGAATTTTATTTCTCCAAGATGTCATGGACTTGTTGACGGACCTGCTGGATGCATTCAATAAATTTGGTTTCTTTATTAGCCTCATACAATACAAGTGTGGATTCTGTCTATGTGGTCACATGAGGTATGGAAACATCAGGTAGTAGCGCGCCTAGGATCAAATCAATGGAGTGCTTGACCTGATAGTGTAGAGGAACCTCTGTGGGTGAGGAGAAAATGTCCTTGTATTCCTCCACGAATTTTTCCATTTATTGTTGCCGTGCAGGGGAGCCCTGTTTGGAGGTTGTGTCCACAATCTTCTTCTTGCCCCGTGGGTGAATTTTAATGAAATTTTTTTTCCTGGTTTGGGAAATAATTTTAGTACATTGCTTTGCAGTAATCAAAGAGATGGAAGGAGGCGGTACTACCTCCGGTATCCTGTACAACTTATTTCCCAAAGTAATAATAACATAACGAGGCCTAAACTCATACACAACATGCGGCTTCCACAACTATGTTTGGCCCAATAATACATCAAACATGTCAAGAGGAGCAACATCACACAGTACCTCATCCGTGAAGGGCTTGATGTTGTACAGAAGGCGGCATTGCTGGCTGATGTGAATATCTCTTCCTTGGTTAAGCCACCCGATGGTATATAGCTGCGGGTGTGTTGTGGTCGATAGGCCGAGCCACTTCACGACCTCTGCTGAAATGAGGTTCTTTTTTTTTCCACTATCGACAAGGAATTGCAATGGAGAACCCTTCACCCACATCTGTGAATGGAAGAGGCGCTCCCCGTCCTCTAGATCCTCGGGATCCACCTTCTGGAGCTTGGTGGTGGCAATGGTGGTACTAGGTTCTACATCAATGATATGCTTACGGTTTTGACTCAGAATCAGAACATGCATTTGGTTCAGATGCCTTAAATTCATCCACCAACGATTGTTTGGCCTGACACTCACTTGACACTCTCTTGTGTTGTGAGTGGAGCTATTATGAAATTCACACAACTTCCTCGTGTCCTTTGGCTTTGTGGTGTTGTTCTGAGTCGCCCGACTTTGGCTTTGCCCCTTGTTCTGCGGTTCGGGGGTGCCTTTCCCTGGCTTTGGATTCGCGGATCCAAAGTCTCGCTTCTTCTGCTTAAATTTCTGTTCGATCTGGGTGGCATATCGATATGTCGCGCCAAGTAAGGTAATGTCGAGGAACTCCATTTCCTCCAGAATACCACTGACCAAGCGAACATATCGCTCTGATACCACTGATTTGGATTTATGTAGGAACACAATCAAATGCAGAAATAAACATAAACGCAGAGATGCAGTAGAAATAAAACTTCATTTCATTAATATCAAATCACTGAAATATGTTGACAAACATAATGGACATAAACTAGCTAGGGCGATGGTAGCTTATCTCTGAGAAGACATGTGGCAGTTGCATACCTCTGAACTGTGTTACAATGAGGCTCAAGGGCCTTTTTATTATTGAACAATAAGAGAAAACCCTAAACAACGAAAACCCTAACCCAAGGAGATGTAGCACCAAGAGTTTATAGGCCTCATAGGGGTTAGTTAGGCAGCCAACTTCTTGGGGTCGTAACTTGGTCATATTATCTTTGTTTGGCTCGTATGATATCTTGTTGGAAAGATCTCTCCGAGAATTACAGCTGATGATGCGATTTCTATGAGATAGCTGGAGGAATCATGCCCAAAAAACATCATTTGGGGCCTCAAAACAGCTCTCAAAGTTCAGGACCAAAAAACTGCTAAAAATAGTAAATAAGAAAACTCATGAAACTGACTAGGTGGAATAGGCAGGTGGCCACCAATCTCCACCTGGATAAAAAATAATTCAACAATTATGATCTTCATACTATTTATTAACTCATTTGCCTTAAGAGTTCACACTCTTCCCATTTGATTCATGATTCTGCGTCACTGCACCTATCCTTTAAGCTTGAAGAAAGGATCAATAAACCCCATAAATCTAAGAGTTTTTAGTCTCATTAAAAATGTGTAATTCGATATGAAGATCATTTAATGAGACATGGAGGCTTTTCTTCAACATTCAAACTACATAAACCATCAATATAAGCAGGAAGGAAGGGAGGAAGGTTCTAGTCGCTCCCATAAAGTCGACCATTGGGGAGTCACTATCAACTCCCTTGTAGAGTCTACTTTTTCTTTTCATTTTATTTCATTTGATGTTAATTCCATGAAATTTTATGTCATTTCATTTCGTGAGTTGTGATTGGAGAAGAAAAACTCTATATAATCGCAACATTGCAAACAAATCTAAGCAAATTTCACTCTCTATGCCACATTTTCTTCATAATTGTGAGTGGGAATGTTCTTGTTTGTCTTGTTGCTTACATAGAGTTGTGACTTTAGAAATATAAATGGCTCGAGAGTTAACTGCAAAAATGTTGGTCAATGTTGTTGAGAGTAGGGCGGTGGTGGTGAGTTGTGTGTGTGATAGTTGATTAATGTTAGGATGGAATATAGATTGGAGGAATGCATATATTGATGTTCATGATGTTGTTATCCATGTAACTATGTTCTCCTTGGAGATGAACACACAAAAATGTTTACTAAATGTGTATGGTCCAAGTACATAACAAAAAAGAGTGTTGGCAAGGTCTTTTATCTTATATGTGCCAGTTGAACTCTTAAAACCATCATAATGGAATGGAACCTAAACTTGGTCATACACTCTTATGACATGAGGGAATCATATAGAGGGAGAGAAATGATGAAGGATTTTTTCAATAATTTTGAAATGCTTATGATGCACATTGGATTGAAGTTACCGTTTTTTTTTTTTTTTTTTCAGTTGGGTAGAGGAATGTTTTTCCATGATGTGCTTCTTAATTTTTATAAATGGGGGAGCTCCCCTTTCTTAAAACCCACTGGTGATGACAAATGCCCTTGTTACTTTTCTTCGATGAAAGTCGACCTTTATTCTCTGGTAAAATGGATGGTAGAGTAAAGGGGATAAGAATGGATGAAATTTGCTTCGTCACCCATCTCCCTTTTGTAGATGGTGTCCTATTATTTGGAAATGGATATACTCAAAGAGAATCTCCATAATGTTCTTAGCTCTAATGGAATGCTATGTCAAGTGCATTGTCAACCTTGTAAAAAGCCTCCATAAGTTGAATTTATTGTACCTGCTCATTATAGCATTATCACAGATGTCCTTGAGGAACATGGATAACTTATAAGGATTTAGGGTTGCATTCTCCATAAAAAATTTCTCCTCTATCCTCCAGAGAAGCAAGTGTAGTTCATCATGGCTTACCATATCATCGATTATTCCAAGCTCTAGATATGGGAGTTCTAATTTCAACTAACATCCCTTCGTGTCCCATTTTCTTGAACTTTTAAAGAATTACTACTTGTGTTACAATTACATAAATGAAAATTATTATTACATTTATCTAACTAACTAAATTTGTGAAATGTTTTCCTTTGATCTCCTAGACAACCATTTTTATGTTGTGGTGGATTACTTATGTCAGAAGACATGGGCCCACACTCCACAACACAAGATTGGTTACTGTGAACAATGCATGGAGAAGGTTTAATGGCCTTTTGAATTAGGATAGTTACCTTTCCTCTACTTCAAGGTGGGGATGTTCATGTTCAATCCAAACAGGTTGACCTATGACAAGCTCCTTCAAATTTGGAGAGTCACCCCTCCCATGTCCTTTATAGAGTAGGATTGACTAAGCACGTTCTTCATCAAGGTGTACAATCCCATTCCCTTGGCCTATAATCTTACATTAGCCATGATTTGGTGCCACATGGAGAAAGTGGATTTTGAAAAATTGAAATTTTTCCTTACTACATTGTTGTAAGCATTTTCATCTTTCCCCAAACTGGATTAAATATGTCTTATATCTCTTGAAAATAATAAACCATATGTCAAATATAATGGTGGTGGTGAAGGGATCAAGGCCATGGAGGTACATAAGAATGGGGAAGAATATGGATAGGGGGATACAAAGATGTTAGTAAAGAGGTGGTGGATATCTCTAACAACATATCTTTAGGCTTCAAATCGTATTTAATTTAATAATGATTTGGAGACCCACTCTTGGTTGTGGCAAATCGCTAAAAAATTCTTTCTTGCATTTGTGATTCTTTGAAAACCCTTTTGGTGCACCTTTCTCTTTTTTCTTAGGTACTAAATTACCATTTTTAAATGGCTAAGTTTGGATTGTTATGTATTGTGATTCATGTGTTTGGAGTAGTAACATGACATTCTTAATGAAATACAAATACGTGAAAAAGTTTACAATGTGCTTTACTAGAAAGATGCTTTACCATTTGTAATGTTATTATTGGACATACCATTAAATATTATTGGTATCTTGAGGTGTTTAATTTAAATGCATTCGTTGTAATGTAGGTGTTTATGTGGTCTCCTTTAAACTCTATGTTTAAGATAAATTGTCGAGAAATGTTTTTCTAAGATGCAAAAGCTAAGAAGAATTATCACAAAACTAATAGATTTATTTGATTGTGAAAAAGAGACATTTATAATTAGTAATTTGTTACTTGAATGAAAACATCTTTAAACAAATTACACACCATTATAATAGTAAATACCTACCCAAATATGAAACATCACACAAAAAAAGAGATACATCCCAATTAATAAGAATCCAATAAGATTTCAAAATGATGAAAATTTAAATATAATGAATAATGAATAATAACAATGGTTCATTGAGATTTAATAATTATTTACTTTTATATAAAATAATAATGAATTAATGAATATAAATAATACTATATTAGCATAAAAAGTTATTAAACTATTAAAGAATTGGTATTAAATAAATATTTTAAAATTTACCACCATTAGATTAGCCCTCGTGTTTTATAAAATGATTTTAGTTAAAATCAAGACAAAAGTATTTTGTTATTAAAAAATGAATTGCACTGAAGCAAGCATTAGATAAAATTCTTCCAATTTTATAGATATTCACAAAAGCTAAATATAGATTGGGACATACATCTACAATCTTAAGATTCTTAACTAAATAAGAGTTCCAAGTTGACTTACAAGTGGCCAATTTGACATATCTGCCAAAATACATATGGCTTGATAATACATACTATGGATGATATAGATGGACACTTACTTCTTCTTTCCCCTCATTGAAATAAGGGGAGTTGGGGCCTTCAATTTCTATAAGATTCAAAAGCTAGTGGATTGATTCATAATACTTCAAGACTACCTGAAATGATTTCTCTATTATTTTGATTGTTAGAGGTCATTGAAAAAGTTCCCACTTCTAAGAAAGGACCAAAATGTGGGGTCTATTTCCTTCAAAGTCTAGAGAACCAATTCATTTCTTCTTGAGTAGTAGAATATTCATAGCATTGGCATTATGGGTGGAGCAAGACTACTTCAGTGCATATTTTTGTTGTAAAATTGAGCAATAAAGCATTGTTCTTAATGTAAGTCATCTCCTCATGATGCCAAATAATTCTATGGATTCCTCTTGAACCTTTATTTTCCATAGTTGAGGAATGTTGAGATTTGTAGCTTGGGAGGTACTCCAAAACCTTGGCTTGAGGGTTGTTGTAGGAGTTGGCACACAAAATTATTTTGTGGGCTTGAAACCGAAGCTTGGGGTTTTATACCCATCGATGTTGGGGCAAAAACCATGGAGATATTTCTACATGTGATGGATGGAGATGATAGAGGAAGCCAAGACAAACTGAAGGCATCGAAAATCATTAAAATACAAGTTGTAGAAATGTAGATATTGATTTTTGAAGTTAAGTGTGAGCAAAGGTGGCTCAAGAAGAAGGGAAAGCTTAGCCTAAGGAAGACCCTAAATGGGATAGACATTGCCCTAGAGTCTTGTATACAAAGAGGTGAGTTAGAAATTATTTGAAACACATCCAGGTGATCATCTATCAAAGATATAACCTCGAAGTGGACAACGACTAAGGCAACAGGCACAAAGAGGCAAGGAACTGAGTTAGAGATGGAATATGTATGAGTTTAGGTGTGGTTTCCTTGGGAGAAGAAAACACAGGTTTGAGGCATTCTTGTGGAGACTAGGAGGATGGTTTGGCATGGTTTTATCTTGTCTTTGAGTGTGAGTTTCCTTACACTTCAGTCATTGGTACATAGGTATGTTGTGGGTGTTTTCTATGCTAGTTAGTGTATATATATATCTGTAAAGTGTTGCAGGTCATTGGTTGTTGCAAAAATGTGTGGAAGGGTTGATTGAGTTGACCTAAAGGCCTCAAAGGGACATCCTAGCCCAAATGTAGTTACCTATATGAGGTCGCAACCATAACATGGGCATTCTCGAAGTGATTGAGGGCTAGTTTGGTTGTTGTTGTGACAAGTCTACTGTAGGGTACCTTAAGAAGGACCCTTGGGCCCAAACATTAATTATATAAGTCTAGAAGTGGACAACAAAAAGGCAACCATGTTGGAGAAGGGTAACGTCATGATTGGAGGTTTGTTGTAGAAGATTTGATGGGTAGGTTGATGCCCTAACTAATGATGGAAGCTACAACAATATGCAAATAACCCTAAGACAAGGTGGAAATAACAACAAGTTGTAGATGTCTCCTTGATGATGGATGTATGCTAGTTGGATGAGTGTCTAAGCGCTGGGATATTGATGAAGTATGTTCACATCCAAGAGGAAGGGTGATCCTAGGTTTGGATTCCCTAACCTGAGTGTGGATGCTATGACAAGGATTGGCCACTCGTGGTCTATTGGAGGGTAGCGCGAGAGTGTACCAAGTGTAGATAGTGGATTGGACATTTATGGTATGTTGGAGGACAGTGTGATAATTCCCAAGTTGGAGACCTATGTGCACCATCTTCATGGACTTAGGTGGTTGCTAGAGTGGTAGTTGTTGAGCTCAAGGGCCTGATCATCCTAGAGAACCTTGAAAAGCCCTAGACTTGTCGTGTGGAGAAGGACATATACAACAGAATATGGGTAGTACTCCTATTCTATGTTCATTGTGGGAGATGGACATCTTCCAGTGATAGCTGGCAACCCTCCATACCTTATGTTAGTCTTCAATGGAGCAACACAAGAAGACTATAGTGTAGAAATTCCTTGTAGATTCAAACTGCTAATGAGATTTATCTAAATCAAAAGACTTGAATCTACTTTACCAACTAAAGAAGCAATTAAACAATCGTGAAATCAAAAAGCATACAAAAGACAAAATTCAATCACACATTACACAATGATTTCAAGGGGAAATCTACATCTAAAAACCCATCCTATCTATAGATTGCATTAGTCAGAAAAATTGAGAAGATTACAATGCTTTTCTCAAGCCCAAGCAACCTCTGCACTAACACAATCTATCTCTCTCCTTCACAAGCTAGTCCTGGTCAATACTTAACCAAATGCAAGCCTGCCCAAGTACCTATATCCTTACACTATTTCTCAGGGAATTAACCCCCTATTAATTAGAGAAATCCCAATTGAAAATTGCGTAATTCTCCATAGGCCTTCCTTTGACTACATGCACCACTTGTACATTTTGGATAATTATAGAACTGATAGTACACTTCCATTTTACTCCAATCTCAACTGGGTAACTCGTATTTCATGCATGCATGAGTTATTTATGGTTGATTTATCAGTTAAGTGGTTGAACACTGAAGTTGCACCCCACTGCTAGACCTCCTACTAGTTCCTCCAAAATTTGGAACTTGTTTAACTGAATTTAACTCAGTTTTACTAAATTAATTAATTACAACTCAAAATAAACTCAACCTAGGATCATGTAAAGTAGAAACCACTCTACATGACTCAAGTTAGGTCCTCAATTCGAATTAACTTAACCAACTAATTCAAACTAAATTAGTTAACTTGTAAAAGTTGTCTTGTGATGTGGAATTACATTTTTCTCCTAATTTAATTCAAGGTAAAATTAAATTAGGATCTTTCTTAGTGTCATTTTCAACACTCCCTCTCAATAAGAAAGGGATTATCAAATACCCCAGTCTTGCCTATATGGAAATTGATTTTTCCTCTTGAAAATGCCTTAGTCAAGATATCTGCATCATGTTCCTCTATAGGAATGTACTCTAGCAACATGATCTACCTCTGCACACAGTCTCATAGATGGTCGTATCAAATGTCGATATGCTTGGACCGATCATGAAAAGCTAGATTCTTAGAGTGTTTGATACAACTATGATTGTCACAATGAATCACTATAGGATCCATCTACTAAATAAATAAACCCACAAGGATCTTCCTCATCCAGATAGCCTCACAAGTTGCCTGACTAGAAACCATGTACTCTGCTTCCGCTGAACTGAGTGCAACTGATCTCTGCTTCCTGCTGTACCAAGAAATTGTTGTTGACCCAATAATGAAGATTCACCCTAATGTGCTCTTCCTGTCTGATGGAATCCCTGGCCAATCTGCATATGTGAAGCCTTACAACTTAGTGGTGCCCCAGATGTATCTCAAAACATGCATAGTTGCATTCCAATAGAGTTTGGTTGGCTTAACCATTGCTTGACTAAGTTGGTTAACTGCATAACACATGTCCAGTCGTGTGTTCATCAATTACATAAGTGAACCCTCAAGCTGCCTGTAAATGGTGGCCTCTACCACTTCTCCTGAAGTAACATCTTCCTTCCTCCAATTCCCTGCTAGAGGAGTCTCCATGGGTTTGTTGCTCTCCATGTGAAACTTATTCAATATTTCATTGATATAGTTCCCCATCTCCTTGCCAAATTTCCAAATCAAGGAAATAATGCATTAACCCCATGTCTTTCATCTTGAATTCTCTTTCCAAATCCTCTTTGCAATATTTTATCAGCTTCTCATTACCCATTAGAATTAAATCATCGACATATAATACTATAATCAACATTTTACCTTCAACGACAATGTGGTAAAGGTTTGCATCTGCTTCACTTTTGGTGAGGCCCAACCCAGTGAAATAGTTGTCGATCCTGGTGTACCAAGCATGGGGTGCTTGTTTCAATCCATACAACGCTCGCTTGAGTCTGCACACATGCGACTCTCTGTCAAAGGTCTCAAATATTTCCAATTTCTCTATGTACACCTCCTCCTCAATCAATCCATTGAGGAAAGTTGTCTTTACATCCATCTGATGTATCTTATATCCCATCTACACTGAAAGTGCTAGAATTGATCTGATTGAAGAGTATCTTGCTACTCGAGAAAAGGTGTCCTCATATTCAATTCCATCCACCTAAGAGAACCCCTTGGACACAAATTTGGCCTTATGTTTCTCAACACTCCCATCTACTTCTTGCTTCACCTTATAGATCCACTTAGAACCTACCACTGACTTTTCCTCTGGCCTTGGGACCACTTACCAAGCACTGTTCCTAATAATGGAATCATATTCCTCTACCATGGCATCAACCCATACTGGTTTTTTCACTGCTTCCTCGAATGAGGATGGCTCAGTCTCTACACTCTCTCATCAAAGCCATGTAGCAAGTGTATCGATCTGGTGACCTCCTCTTCTAGTGATGAGATGTGGCTGCTCCCACATTCTCTCTAGCATCATGCAATAATATGTCAGCTTCCCTGGTGCACTTCCTTCCATCTCTGGATGTCTCTGCATGAGTGGGTGCTTCCACTCTCTGCTCCTCTTCTTGTGGCTACTCCACAACATCCTGAGGTTCTTCCTTTGGAGCTAAAAGATCCTCATCTGCATGCAACTGAATCTACCTCTCAAGGGAACATTTCATGGCCTTTGATTCATAGAACTTTACATCTCTACGAGCAATTTCCATCCTGTGAGATGGCAGGTACACCCGATAGTTGTGAGGTGTATTATTGTACCCCAAAAATATGCCCAACACTGCTGTTGGGTCTAGATTTTTCCTTGCATCCTTGGAAACATGACAGTAAATTGATGAACCAAATATCCTGAAATGTGTCACATTTGGTTTCTTGCCTGAAAAAGCTTCTTCTGGTGTACTCATCCTGAGAATCTGATGTGGAATCTTTTTTTCTGCACATATACTGCTGTGTTGCATGCTTCATCCCACAAGTGCAACGATAGGCACTGATCATGCAACATCGCCCGTGCATCTCCCACAATACTCTTTTTCTTCCTCTCAGCCTACCATTAGTTTATGGTTTATGGGGTGTTTTAAACTCTCGTCGAATGCATTTTATTCTTGAACTCATTTGACACATATTCACCACCGTTATCGCTCTTGAGAGGCTTCACTTTCTTGCTAGTGTCTTTCTCAACAAGTGCTTTAAATTCCCAAAATTTGGAGAATGTATAGCCTTTCTTTTGCATGAATAAAATCCAACACTTACGTGAGAAATAATCTACAAATATAACATAATACCTGTGATTCGCCATGGAGGCCATCGAGAAAAGTGTCACACACATGCAACATCGCCAGTGCATCTCCCATAATACTCTTTTTCTTCCTCTCAGCCACGCCATTTTGTTATGGTTTATGGGGTGTTGTCAACTCCCGTCGAATGCATTTTATTATTGAACTCATTTAACACATATTAACCACCATTATCGCTCTTGAGAGGCTTCACTTTCCTGCTAGTGTCTTTCTCAACAAGTGCTTTAAATTCAAAAAATTTGGAGAATGTCTGGCCTTTCTTTTGCATGAATAAAATCCAACGCTTACGTGAGAAATCATCTAAAAATATAACATAATACCTGTGATTGGCCATGGAGGCCATCGAGAAAGGTCCACACACATATGAGTGAACTCTTTCAAGGACCGCTTGTGCTCTAGTCCTTATCATGAAACGTGGCTTCAGTGTACTTCCCTAATGTAAATATAAATTTAACTCAAAAATATAAATTTAAAATAAATTTGTATTTTTTTTTTAAATAATATTTATTTTAAAAATTAAATCTTTGTTATTATCAATTGTATAGTATTGCAAACTTAACATTTTTTTCTTGTGCTTTTGTAGTACTCTATTTTCATTCATTTTCTAGTCAACATACATCCATATTTATCAGTTTGGTGGCCTTAACCCGCCCAAGACGGAAACAGGGTCTTTTGGCCACCTGATGGCGAGGTATGCCATCCAAAAAGATAATGTCTTTAGTCTCTTAAATTAAGCAAACATGGCTTGAATATTCTCACTTACACAGTCTTTACCAACTTGCCTATCATATCTACTGAACATTTGAAATTTAAAAGCTATCTACATATATTTAATAATAAAAACAGAATTAACAAATCGTAAGATTACTCACCCTCACCGTGATCGAGGCTAACTCCACTAGTGCTAGGTCCTCCAGCCAAAGTGCCAAATTAATCGAGAGGCTTGGCTATGCAAGGGATGTGATGCTCAATATGGTCCATCTTGCTTTCTCAATCTTAAAACTTAAGTTTATCAAATCCCGAGTTGAAATTGACAATAATCGAGTCATTAATCTTCCTCCTTTCCTAGATCAGAATATCCTGTCCTTTTCTGCTTTATCGTGGCTTCCATACACCCAAGTCCAGCCTGAAAGTACTTACTCCAATCGACTCCCAATATTGATGCATGCAAAGCCCACTCACCCACCTGTGATCAACACAACCCATATGAGAAAACCCATCTCATCACCAAAGATCCTTAACTCAAATAAACCCTAAATCCTTACAACACCCTGCTCACTTCGGTCTTCCAAAACATTTTTCCTCCGAACCATCCAACCATCTATGACGACATTCATCAAGATCCATTCCCACAGCCCTCCGTATTTATTTCTCACAGTGCTTTTAGGTTTCAGCAAGGTGTGCTTAACTCATGATTTCATCATTAAAAGATGCAATTTCTATTCAATGAATATGGAAACGTCTGATAATGAACAAAGTCCCACTAGTATCGACCCCAATTTTGCTGTTTCGTCCTCTTGCAATTAATGCAAATCCCCACATAAAAATCGCCAAATTCTGCACGGAAACAGTAACCCCATCCCCAACTCGACCAGATGGGGACGTTGTAACAGATTTTTTCATCAAAAAATGCGGTATGACAGAGAAAGATGTTTCAAAAGTCCTTAAACTTCGCAAGGGCTTGCTGCGTAAACCAAGCCAGGATTTGGAAGAAGGGTTGGTGTTGTTAAGTGAATGTGGTTTGACCATCCCTCAGATTCGAAAGGCGGTCCTCTGCAACCCTGGGATTTTCTTATATAAATCCGAAAGAGACTTAAAGTCCAGACTCAACTTCCGAAGGCCTATCATAAAAACAGAGGACATCTGCAAGATTATTTATACCAATTCAAAAATTCTCGATCAGAGTGAGGATAAGCTTAAATCCGCGTTTTCGCTGTTTCAAATATTGGGTATTGAGGGCGATGCGTTATCGAAGTTATTGGCAAGGGAACCCCGTTTCCTCACGTATACGGAGGAAAAAGTTATATAGTCATTTAAAGTGGCCGAGGGTTTGGGGTTTGAGAAGGGATCACATATATTTGGACATGCCACGCGTTTTCTACTAGGAAAGGGAAAAGAAAAGATAGATCGAAAACTGCAGTTTTTGAGCAGTTTAGGCTTCTCTGAAAAACAAATTTACAAATTGTCAAGTGGGGCACCGTGGATTCTGTCATACTCGGAGGAAACACTGAAACGAAAAATGGATTTTCTGGTCAAATCACTGGGGCTTCCATTGGATGATTTTGTTAGATGTTCCTCTCTGTTGTCATGCAACTTGGAGACGAGGATAATCTCTTGGTATAGGGTAATGGAGGCCTTGAAGTCCATGCAACTGTTGAAGACAGAGAGGATTTCCCCACATATTGTTACAAACAAAGAGAAACGGTTCTTGGAAAAGTATGTTAATGGGAATACCGGATTCTCCTCCGTCCTGCGGGATATTTACTATGGAGAGAAAGCTGTGAAAGCTGATCGTTGACAAGAAGACTTGCAGTGAGTGTTTTTCAGTCAAAAAGATTCAATGAAAGTTGTGAACAGCTTCAATCAATATGACATTTCATTCACTGCCTTTTTTTTATATATTCTTTTGTGCATGCAAGCAGAGAATGCAACGGTTTATGAATTCCTGGGCATAACAATTAACAGTTTTGAGAAGCAGATTTTGAAAGAGGAGCGATTCAACAGAATTACTTTTAACTGAAGGTGCAACTCACCCTCCTTCGTTCCTCCATTGCTTTTTAATGTATAATTCAACATAACCATTTTTTATTCGTAATTAACACACCACATACATGATTATGTTGCTAACTTCAACTTGTACTTGACAGAGTTGTGAGCACATACTTGTCTCACGGCAAACGCCTCATCTTTGCAAACCATAAACGGAGTTATGCTCTTATTTGAATGGATGTTATTAATGGTCTTAAATAATGGCAGATTGTCCCATCTCTATGAAAAACAGTATTTTTTTTATTTTTTATTTTTTGCAATTTCTGGCATTTTCGTACACATTTGCTTCAGTATCATATACTGTTTTAGTAAAATATGAAGTCGTCAATGATTGGATTCGAACCCTAGTCAAGTATTAAATGACATAATCATTTTAAAATTTTGTCTCCGTTTTAGAGGTGGATGACCTATTTTATATTTAAAATAATAGTTGAGACATTGTCATAGGCTTGTTGTTGACAAACATGGTTTAGATAGGTTGTGAATTGTAACCTAGAGTATAATGCTATTTTCATTTGAGCTTTAGTCACAACATTATTTACTATGTTGTGTATTGTTTGTCACAATGTTTTTATTAAAAGCTAGTTAGAAAATCAGTTTATTAGAAAGTTCAGTAAAATATTGATTTATAAAAATGTTTAGATAAACAAAATTTAAATAATAACATTTAAAAATGAGACATTAAATTGTAAGTAAGATTGACAAACAGTGAGACTGGAAGATGGTAGTAAAAAGTGTCATGATTTTAATGCGCGAAATGAGGACGGTTTCCAGGCAGAGTTCTTTAAACACGGTCTTCGTGCTCTAGTTCCCTACTTGGTTGATCTCTTCAACCATGTGGTCTGTACAAGTTTCCCATCGACATGGTCTCAACACATCATTCACCTGATACACAAATCGGGGCCCAGCTCAGATCCCAACAATTATAGGACTATCATGGTGGGCCACACATTCTCCAAACTATATGCTACATCCCTCCACCTCCAAATATCCAAGGAGCTTGAGCGGAAACAACTTAGAGCTAGAGGACAAAATGGAGTAGAGGACAAAATGGATTTTGACCCCGAGCACCCATTGGACCATTCCTACACTTAGACCACTACCGAGGAGGCAGATTTGTACATCGCTCTTCAAAAGTCTATTGTTGTTTTGTAGACTTTCTAAAAGCTTTTGACTCGGTCCCTAGAGAAGCATTATTCTAGAGACTCAGAGACATTGGCATCTCAGAGACCCTCTTGTCAGCGATCATGTGCTTATATGAGTCAGTCCTTGGTCGTCTGTGCACAGTACATGGGCTATTAGATTTTATCTGGAGCACTATTGGGGTAAAACAAGGTTGTCCCTTGTCCCCTACACTATTTGGGATCTATATTGACGAGCTGGAGTCCTTCTTGCATGAACACATCCAGGACGGTGATGGTTGCCTTCTACATCAGGTCTTGATTTCTATCTTGTTGTTTGCAGATGACGTGGTCCTTCTAGCCCCATTCCCTGACAGATCGCAGAGGCAGTTGGATGCCTTGACCCTTTTCAGTGATCTTTGACAATTGACGGTTAACCTAGGTAAAACCAAGGTTATGATCTTCAACACGTCGAAGAAGTTCCTCAGTGACCTCCATTTCTTTTTCAGAGGAGAGGAGATTGAGATCACCAGCGCATACACCTATTTGGGGGTACTAATCACAGGACCTCGCTTTAGCTTGCGGCCTGCACTCCAGCCTCAAATCAACAAGGGCTATGGATCCTTGGCCCTTCTCGAGAGACAATGTTTTCGGAATCATTTTTAGGACATATCAGCCAAGATGTCACTAATGGAAAGTCTTGTTCGACCCACAGTTCTATATGGTTCGGAGGTTTGGGGTCCTAGCTTACTAGAGTCCGGTTGGTCTTCTGCAGAGAGAGTGTAGATCACCCTTCTTCGTCGCATCATTCGGTGCAAGCAGACAGTTCCTCAGCCCATCATTCTTGCAGAGCTTGGAGCTCACCCCTTTCACCTTGAGACAGTGTTTGGTATCATCTCTCTTCTTCATCGTGTTCGGGGGTTTGCAGATACAGCGAAGGGGTGGGACCAATATCCATACTTGGCCTACCTTTCATCAGAGTCCATTGCAGTAACGAGTCCTTTGGCTCGATCCCGGTGTTGGTATGTTGGAGTCTCAGATCTCCTTGCTTCAGTTGGTATCAAGATAGACCAACTCCCTCCATTCAAGTATTCTTTGTGTGCACCGGGCCACCTCCTACCAACCAAACAAGAGATGAATAAAATATTAAAATCATCCGAGAGGATATTTACAGGAAATATGTACAGGTTATTTGGATAAACCCTCAGGATGGGTTACATCCGAAGATGGCTTTCTACGTTGAACACTTCATGTTGTTGAGAGGTGGACTCATTGTTCAGGGCCCCATTACACGCTTCGCCATTGGATGCACGCACTTCGGATTCCCTTGGGTCAGATCAAGGTAGGATCTCATATACTATAGATTGAGACTGACCATCAGATTGCACGGTTAGATAGGATTTGCCAGTTGTGCCACCTCCGAGAGACTGAGTCAGAGGAGCACTTCATCTTCTGCTGCCCCAATTACTATGAGATTCGTGGGAGATTCCATTGCTTGTTTAAAGGGATCCAAACCTTATCTAGCTTCTTTCGATACCCAGACCATAGATGTCTAGCCTTGTACATAGAGGAGGCCACAAGACTTCGCACACAGATTCTCCAGCCTCCTCCTAGAGCAGACTGGCAGATTACGTCATTTTTTACAGTGCTCCCGTCAGCAAGAGGCACGAAGCGACAAGTTAATAACATTGTTGCCTCAAACTCTAGATCAGTGCGGGCTAGAGGGGCCATCCCCCTAGCATAGGGACCCCTGAGTCATTACCGGACCAGATCTCTTACTAGCA
Source organism: Pinus albicaulis (assembly GCA_034641835.2). Lineage (NCBI taxonomy): Eukaryota > Viridiplantae > Streptophyta > Pinopsida > Pinales > Pinaceae > Pinus > Pinus albicaulis. Next base: position 19,439 of record JAXQQM020072567.1, on the reverse strand, counting down.
GGCAGTTGAGATCGCCCAGTCATCAGCAACATATCACTTCTTCTCGGCAGCGGCGTAACAGAGGCCCCAAATCCTCCCCTAGCCCTCCCTCAGGACAACACTCCATCTTGAGTTTTTTGCATTCGCCCTCTAGTGTTAGGAGAGAGATTTAGGGGACCATTATCTTGTGCCCTCTGCACTTGGAGTCTAGGACTTTCCTCATTTTGGTTTTCAAGCATTATGTTTTTCTTGCTTTATTTCTTATTTCTTGCTCTTTATATAGGAGACCTTATGGTACTCCTCCTTGTATCGACATCATTGTACTCTGCAGTCCCATTGACCTACTTTTGTGGTCATTCGTTGGACATTAATATAATTATCTTATCTGCCTCCACTCTAAGACTTTAACCAGTTATAATATTAGAAGTTAGAACTATTCCTTTTAGATATTAATTGGATTATCAACAACATTATTGTGTGTTTTATATTTTTAGTTAACAAAATTGTTGAATCATTTGATAATCTTGTATTGACTTTTTTGCCTTATTCTTAGTCAAGGTAACTTGATTTTATGTCTAACTATTTATTTATTCTTTTTACCATATAGACTTAATCTAGTGTTGAATGGAAAAATGATTTTCCCAGATGCTCTCACAAAGATTTTGCAACATTGAATGACTTTAGGTATTATGTTTGACTATCTATAAATTATTTGTAGATGAGTCAAACTTTCAAGTGACAGGTCAACACATAAGTTACTAACTAATAAGTCCAACTCATGGGCTCGTTGATGCTAGATATAAATGGCAAAAGCAAAAGAAAAAAAAGAAAGAACAAATTTAATTTTCAGTCAACCATGTTTCTATTGAACTCTTAATTCAAACTTTGACTTTATAAAAAGCAAATAAAGATTGCTCAATTTGACTTCACAAAAAGTAAATAAGGATTGTTCCAACTTTGAATTTGTCTACATTTAAATATAAATCTTTGTTAGATGTTAAACCTTTGAAAATAGTTTATTGAATAATTGTAGCATCATCCAACATGACGGGGATGTGCATGCATATTCTGACATAAAATGCCTAATATTGATTGTATATTAAAAAAAAAAAAATGCAATTAATATTATATATGTTAAAAAATAAATTATTTGGAAGGTTGTCTTATTGTCCTTCGTTTGGATTGAAGAAGGCCTCCCTTAGAAGGTGGAGATGGGGAGAATTGAGGATAGGTGTGGGCCCTTGCGTGGGATGCAAAGCAAACAACTGTCTCCCACTAGATTTGGTGAATCTTCTCAACATAAATGGTAGGTATACTCTAAACTAGGTGGTGTATAATACATGAACAATAATATGGGCCCAAGGATGGTCATTTGTGGATTAGTTGAATATCCCAACCGAGTTAGAGGGGGATTAGGACAAATATATATTAACCTTTCATCTCTCTCATGTTCGACTCAGGGACATAGAAGACTCTTTGAGTTGGGTTTTCTCTCCTTTTGGGGATTACACTCCCAAATTGGGTTATAACCACTTAATTAGTGTTAGCAGACTACAGGCTAGGGATACAGTGTGGTGGTGGAAAAAATTATGGAAATTAAAGTGCCCTACAAAAGCTTTGTCGTTTAAAACAAAGTCCAAACTTGGGACAATCACAAGCGTCATAAGGAAGGGCCTCGCTCGTGCCTTCTATGCAAAAATGTAGAGGAAATTATTGGCCACTTATTCTTGTTATGCACTTTCACAAAGGAACTCTGGGCAGACTGCCAGAGGAGCTTGGCCTTGGGCATTGAGTGGCAAGGGGAGACTATATTGAAAGCATGGAGCAGCTGGTGGCATGAGCCAGTTTCAAAACGTTACAAAAATATCGCCCCTTTAATTTGATGGGGGTTTTGGATTGTCAAGAATAGGACCATTTTTCATGACAAAATCTCCTCTACAGGCATAGTTACAACTCAAAAAATTGCAATTATCTCCCTTCTTGATCAGGATTCTTCTGCTCCTCACCATTTAATAACGCCTAAACAGATAGACTCCACTATTTTGTGGGCTTACTTGGATGTGGCATCTATTGCTGGTGATGACCGGGGGGGGTTGTACTCTTCCTTAATGAACAACATTTCATTAAACTTCAGATGGGCATGGGTAAAGGTGCCAATAATTGCATAGAACTATTTGCATTCAAACTCCTCCTATTCGCACTTGAGAAAGAATATCGGTTCCTTCTTTGGAGATTCTATGTTGGTTATTAACCGGTTCAAGGAGACACAAAGATGCCACTATCAATGTTTGGTGCCTATATTAGAAGAATTTTTTCATATTAAGAGGTATTTTGATTACACATCTTGTTGTCACATTTATAGTGAATGCATCACAGTTGTAGACACACTATCTAAGGAAGGTGCTATATAGGTTTTGAGGGACTTGGAAGATTCATGAACAATTAGGCACATAATTGTTGGAATATTTTCATAGGCCCTTCATAGAAGGGACCCATCACATACATCAACAAGACTAATCTAGAGGTTTTTTTCCATTTTTTATCCTTTGAGGACACCCTCAGATGTTTTGTGAACTTTTTATGTGCACAATTTTATGTTGCTATACTTTTTATGTAATTTTGAATACTATTTGTGAGTTATTTATTAAAGGAAATAATGGCAAAGAAGCCCCGAAAATCGGGTCTTACAACAAGGGGGATACCCACCCGGTCTGGACCTTGGTTAGCAGCTCCTTTTCCGTTTGGTGTAGTGGGTCCGACTGGGGATAATGGGACCAGTTTCCCAATATGTGTGTGTGTGTGTTGAGAATTGATATTTCCTTTCTAAGAAAGTTCCTAAGTGAAATGCTTTTATTCTAATTCTAATCTAATAACATGTAAATTGTAATCTAATTAAACAGAAATATCTAATTCTAAACTAAACCCGGGATATAATATTTTCTTTATGCGATCTAAAATGATTTCAAATAGAAATTGGTAATAAAGATCATTCAACTGTTATAAGAAAAGAATTCAATAAAGATAAACCACTTCGTATAAAAAGTTAGACGAAACAGTTTTGAAAAATATATCGCATAATAAGCTATTCATACATTAAGCATAAACAAGTGGCTATCACCGTACAAAAGTGCCAAATGATAACTCAAACATTCAAGTGTTAATACATAAACGACTAAACATAAATATCACTTTAACACAGAGGAAGAAATAGTTAAGAGATAAAAGTACCATTTATAACTAGTTCTACTCATGAGCTTCAAGCAATAATGACTTATCTCTTCTTAATCCAACATCCACTAAGAGTACAGAAGTGCAACATCAGTAGCAAATATTAAACGCAGATATCAATAAATCCTGTTCCATTCATTCATCAAAACTTCCTCGGAGGGTGCAAAAGTGCATGTTCTGAGGACAAGTTTTTGACAAATTTCAGGACCTTTCTCTAAATGCATGAGAAGGATTTAAATACTACTAACTAAATCTAAAAATAACTTATTACAAAAATGTAGGATACGGTTTAAATGACCGTCCTTTTTCTAGGCAAAAATAAAGTAAAACTAATACTAAATCTAAAATTTAAAACTATCAACTAACTACTTATGAATCTGATCTTTGAATTTGCAAACATTCAGCATTGATTTGAGAAGAGGAGGCTGGCCGACTTCAGATTTTAACTGTCCTGAGAAAATGGAATCGGCGAGTGCTGGCGCCATCTTCTCGGCAGAATTGATGATGCAATTGAGAGCGCTACATTGGCTGTGTGGTTTTACCAGACATGCCCAGTAAGAATCCCAATTTAACTTTGTCAATCCTTTAATCGATTCTGTTTTTTTTTCAGCTTTCTGCTTCCATTCTTTCTGCAGTTGCTGTGGTTGTGGTAGGTATTTTGGAGTAGTTTCTGAAATTAAATTTGCCTTGTACAAATTCTCATTTATACAATAAATAATATTGCTTGCTGCTGTAGCTGCTTCTTCTGCTGCTTGTTCTGCAATTTTGATCTGTGCATCCCAATTATTGAAGAGCATTTCTTTATGACTGTCATTGATGATTGGTGCTCCTGCCCTTTTTCCTTCCTCTGTCTTTTGCCAAGTCAAATAGTCAGTAACTCTTTCATTAGTTAAATCATAATCATGTCGTAATTCTACAACATGATTAGTGATTTTATCACTTTCTTGACAAAAAGAGTTCCACTGTGAAATTTTTTGGCATAATATATCCTGTTGCTGCAGTAGTTGATCATTTAAGGAAATCGACTCTCTGATAAATTCTGTGAGCTTGGGGTCATCTTTGTGCATTTCTTGCATAATCTGTAGCTGTTTCTCTTTTTCAGCCAAACTGTTCTGATATCCAATCTGCATTTGTTGAAAATCTTGCTGTAATTTTTCAAGTTGTTTCTGAGCTTCACTGTTAGCATTGGCTTGTTGCAGTTGTTGTTGCAGAACCTGTATTTGATCTTCTTTTTCATTCAATAATTGCCGTACCTCAGATGCTTTATCGATGGCTGCAGAGGCATATGCTCCTGTAATCTGAGATAATTTAGCAAGATTTTCAGTTGGATTAGTAGTAGGATCTTGCCATAAAACATCCAATTGTTCTACATCATGAGAGATTACACTTTCTAATTTCCTTTTCTTCCTTTGTTTTCTTACTACTGCTTTATGTTGTCGACTATAGAATATATCCAAAGGAGGAATTTCCTCTATTTTAAGTACAAGCTCAAAGGATGGAGTAATGGAAATATGTTCTGTTTCTGTGACATTGCCACTTATTCCTGTGATTAAACCTTTTGTTGTCTATACAGGAGTCTATGTGTTCTGTCCTTCAACATTAATCAAATCATTGAATGTTTCCCATTCCTTATCTAATTCAGTTCTGACGGATGGTTGCTGTACAATGAGAGGGGGAAGATTTAATTGCGGAGTGGTTGAAATCTGTTGCTGTGAGAGTTCTTTTGATTAGGCAGTATCCTTTACTGACCCTTCACTTTTATCCTGGTCATTATCAGATTTTTTAGAACGTTCAGAAGTTTCTTTTCCGGACTTTGACTTAGACCTTTCTGTACCTGAACTGCCATTGAGATTGACACTAGGAGTTGGTTCCCTTAAGGGTTCCAAGCGCAAATTATCCAAAGTAATAGTGGTCAACCTCCTTTCTCTGTACATCTTAAATTCTTGGAACGATTTTGGAGAAAAACGTGTTTGAGCTGAATATAGAATCTCTTTAAATGTGCATTTTTCTTGGAACATATCATAAAAAAGATCCTCTTCTCTAGAAAATACTCTTACCTTGACTGCAGTGGTGAAATTCTTGACAACATCATACAGGTCGAATAGCCTTCTTGAAAACTTGAACAATTGTAAACATGTAATATTGTTTACTTCTTTAAATGCATGACCAACATCAAATAATGAAAATGCTTCGCAAGCCACAAGAAATTGTGGCCAGATGGCTTTCTTTTTATCCTTTAATTCTTTTGTCAAACCTCCCTCTCCGTAGGTTTGATACACAATTTCCCGAGCCATAAGTTTATTCGGAACATACAAAGGTAAAACGTTAGGAGAAGCAAAACTTCCAAAACCCCTAACATAGGTAAACAATTCTTCACCAAACCATCTTGCGACAGGGAGAATGTCTACTTCTGCTTCAGGGGAAAGCCTTGGAGCATCCTTATTATACAACATTCTGTACAAGGGTAACATTATGCCATGGCAAATCTTGTAAAAATGAGGAATGAACTTTGAATCCCACAATTCTTTATGATAAACATGAATGGGTAGGGGATCTTGAATTGTCCATTGCCAACCCATTAAAGGAAACTTAGAAACATAGCAGATTGAATCCATCACATAGGCAGATAAGTAAAAAGGAGGATAAATCCTTTGAGAGACAGTCCGTTTAGACCGATAATTAAAAATAGCCGTGGCTAAGTTATCAGAGAATATCTTAGCCCAATCCACAATAGTAGCATTAACAACAACATTCAATAACGGAAGCCATTCGGATGAAAATTTATTAATGTTAGGCTTTCCAAAAAGCCTACATAGCATAGCAGCGGCAAAGCAATTTGGAGAAGTGAGAGAACCAGTACTGTACATACCGTGTTTATCTTTCTTCAATGGTCTGTCTCTTCTAGACCACTCCTTGGTGCATTTTGCCAAGTTTTCATTTTCTTTGGCAAAATTTTCTATGAACTGTTTGTTGTAGGTTGCCTGTGGCTCCGGCAAATGATACATAAGCCTCAAATCTTCTGGAGTAAATGAACCGATGAGTTTTTGCCCCTGAGTCTTGAACTGTCTGTCTGTAATATCAGTGCTATCCAGCACCCATTTAAGCATGTCTGTATATTGAAGAATTTTAGGTCTTGCAGCTATTCGGTGTAAAAATGAACAAGCCAGCTCTGTAAGAGATGCTTCGGAAGATCCAAGTGATCCTGCAGTGGCCGCAACATCCATTACTTTGGGGTTTTCTTCCTCAAGCAGATTATGCATACCATCCCAAGTAGTGATACCAGCGTCTTTGTTGCAGGCGGTGTCTGTGTACAAGGACGCCATCTCTTTACTTTCAGAACTCAGAGCTTTGTCCTTCTTTCCAGTAATATCCAGATGTTGCTTTGTATAGTTCTCAGTTCTTCGCTCCTGCGGTTTACGAATTAAGTGAGAGTAATGATATGAAAAAGGTGACGACAAGTTTTAAATGCTGAAGAGCTATGAAATATATCACATTACGTGAAATAACTTCTTTAATCAGAACGAAACTATTTTTCATTAATGAGTGACAATCAATTTATTGATTAAACTTTAAAGCGCATAATGGAGTCTCGATTTATGGAGAGTTTTTTTCGTACAACGAGCCTTAAAGATCTGCGATAATGCGATAATGCGATTTGCTTCACAATATCGCAAAAATCGGGCATCGCACCTTCATAAATCGCAACTTATAATAGCGCACACAAAAATGTCGCAATATCGCAATATCGCAAAATCGCAATATCGCAAGATATAACATATGACAAATATCCGTTAATATATTTTCTGCGAAATGCGATTTGCGATATATGTTATCGCAGATCGGTGATTTGAGGTTTGTCAACATAAAATATGATATTTGAAACTTTGCGATGCGATGAATTTTCTTTTTAGCGCGTAGTTTTCGTATTGCAATCTTTTAAATTCCGCTTGTTAAAGAGGCATTTATTACTCTTTTGCGATGCGATATTCCCCAAAGAATGATTTTACCCTATGCTATCATAAAACTTGAGTTTTTTGGATTTTTCAAAGAACTTTCTCCTAAGTCTTATGATAGTAAGTTTTATTGAAAAAAGGAAAAAACAATCACTAATTGATTTTTTGGATTTTTTGAGTAAGGGTCCCCACTTATTTAGTATTACCACTAATACTAAATAAGAAAGCTAGTCCTTGTATTTACATCAGTCATTACTTAGTTCATAAAGATAAAAACAAAGGCTTCTCTGTAAATCAACTTTAAATATGCTCATTTGTCCTAGGTAGAGCCACTACTGCCAGCAAGCGTTTATAGCCTCGACAGGGTTACCTGTTACCCAACAATGATCCTGTATCCTACTTAGAGAAATATACAATTTTCAAAGAGAAATCCATATTCACACTTATTTCTTTTATTTTTATTTTTCTTCTTAAAGAACAATGTCTTGGTTTGGTAGCCAATTTATGACAGTGCCATTCACTTGATTTATAACTTTGTTGAACAAGCTGGCTCGTGATGAGACCCCTTGTCTTTTGATTGCAATAATCTTGAGTCATTGCCCTGTTGTGGTATGCAGTATTGGCAAAGTCAGCAAGCTATAATATCTATGATCATGATAAGTCGGCTCGTGATGAGACCTCTTATTCTTTAAGTTAAAGTGTATCATTGGATCATTCCCTGAATATTGTAACTTTCTAGGTGGGGAGGAAGTTATTGTTTCCTTAAGATAGCTCTGGACGACAATAATAGAGTTTTTTTGGAAAGGACTTTTCTACAGAGAATCTTCATTTTGTTATTGATACCTTTCATCAGACTGATATAAAACAATTTCTCACTAAAGGTTGTTTTTTAATCAAAATTTTCAAAGTTGAAACTAGTATCATTTCTAGGTTTGAAGCTTTTAACTGTATCCTTGAATAATAATGATCAATTTTCTAGAAGAATTCTATTTATATAAGTGAAAAAACAAAATCAAAAAGAGAATTTGTATCTTTTTCGTGAATTCCAAATATAACCATTAACAACTGGTTTTATTATGAAAAATAAAGAAAACTAATATACAAAATAGAAGAATGATCTCCTATGGAAAATATTTTTTGAGGATCTGTCCATTAACAGGTAAAGACTCTCTTTTCCCTGTTAAATCCTGTAACATAAAAGTAGATGGACCTATGATCTCTGCAATTTGGAAAGGACCAAGCCACATTCGTTGAAATTTCGTATGTTTTCCTTTTTCTTCATGAGCCTTGTCCCATTTTAAAACTAGATCTCCTATCTGAAAGTCCTTTCTGGTTATCATGTTTGAATCAAAAGAAGCTTTCACTAATGCTTGGTGATGAGCATGAGTTACTTTGGCCTTTTCTCGTTGTTCTTCTAGCTTAATTATTTCCATCTGCCTTAGTTGTAAGGAATAAGTTGGTGCTTCATCAATATATTGAACCAAGGCTAAAGAAGGAATTGCTAGATGAGTTGGAAGAACCACTTCTCTCCCATAAACTAAATTAAAGGGAGAAGTGCCAATGGAGGCTTTCTGCGTTATTCGATCTGCCCATAAAGCATATATTAAAGACTTATGCCAATTTTTGTGATTTTGATCAATGGTTCGCTTAATAATTCTGATTAAGTTTTTATTTGTTGATTCAGCTAACCCATTTCCCTGTGGATAATAATTGGCAGAGTATTTAAGTTTGAAACCTCTTTTGAGTGCAAATTCAGTCATAGCATTACCAGAAAAATATGATGCATTATCAAACATTAAAGCAGAAGGTAAACCAAACCTGGTGATTATGAACTGATCTATGAACTTGATGATGTGTTCGGCATTATCAGTCTTAAGAGGAACTGCTTCTACCCATTTCGTAAAATAATCAGTTGCAGTAATGATATACCTATGTTTCTTAGAAGAGTGAGGAACGATCTCACCTATTATGTCCAATCCCCATTGATCAAAAGGCTACTCAATGTTGACTGGTTGTAACGGTAATGATGGTTTTTTTTGTCTTCCAGCAGTGGTTTGACATACTTGACATTTCCTTACGTAGCTATGTGAATCTTTGAATAATGTAGGCCAATAATAGCCTGCGCGGAGAATTTTATGTGCAGTAGCATCTCCAGCATAATGTCCACCTGCTGGCCCATCGTGAAGTTCCTGCAAGACTTTTTCAGCTTCAGATTTCTCCAGACATCTAAGAAGAACATAATCATAATTCATTCTAAAAATAACATCATTCACAAGCTGATATTGTTTAGCCTTCAACCTTAGAGCTCTTTTCTTAGTGTAATCGAGATTTGGAGGAGCATATCCATTCTTTAGATAAAAAATGATATCAGCATATAATGATTCAACATCGTTTAGGCTTACCTCATACGTTTGTATCTCTTCAGATGATTTCTCAGAAATCTGTGATGCTCCAGCTAGTATTTTGCAAAAGCCTTGACCTCTTACAATATTTGCTGGTTTGATCTCAACATCATATTCTTGTAAGGCAGTAATCCAATTAGCTCTTTTCTCACCCACATCTTTTTGGGCTAAAAGATTTCTTACCACTAGAAATGGTACTATGATTTTTGTATGGGTTTTAAGTTAAAAAGGTCTGAAATACTTGATTGCCTTGAAAACAGCATAAGCTTGTTTCTCGACATCTGAGTAATTCAACTCAGCTCCCTGTAAATTTGAATTGAAGAAAGCAATTGGGGCTTCTGCTTTGTCTTGATTTGCTTGAGTGAGAATCGCAGCGTAAGATTTATCAGAGGCAAATGTATACAAGATAAAAGGATTAGAAAAATTTGGAGTTGCTAAAGATGGAGCATTAATGATTGCTTGTTTGATTAGATTGAATGCCTCATATTCATCTTGGCCCCATTTGAAATTTGAATTATTTTTAATCATTGCTTGTAAAGGAGATACAATTCTTGAAAAATCTGGTACAAATCTCTTTACAAAATTAATTTGGCCGAGGAAAGATTGCATAGCTTTCTTGTTGTGAGGTAAGGATATTTCAGAAATCTCCTTGATTCTATCAGGATCAATATGAATTCCAGATTTTGACACTATGAATCCAAGAAGTTTTCCTTCACTTAATGCAAAAAAGGATTTTTTCGGATTAAGTGAAATTCCATACCTTTGACAACGTTGGAAGATCTGCTTCAAATATTTAAGATGATTGCTTCGTTTTTTGGAATATACAGTTATATCATCCAAATAGATTACCACTGATTTGTTAACTAATCCCTTGAAAGCGATGTCCATGGCTCTTTGAAATGTGGCACCAACATTGATCAGACCAAAAGGCATCTTTTGATATGCATAAGTGCCCCATTTGGTTCTAAATGTAGTTTTCAATTGATCATCAGGATGGACTAACACTTGATTGTAGCCAAAGAAACCATCTAAGAAAGACATCAATTCTGATCCTGCAACTGCCTGTAATATTTGCTCCATTGGAGGCAAAGGAAAATTATCTTTTTGGAAATCTTTATTAAGATTTCGAAAGTCAATGCAAATTCTAATGTCTCTGTTCTTCTTTCTAACAGGAACCATATTGGAAACCCATTTAGAATGTCGAACAGGAAAAATAATTTTGGCTTTCAATAACTTATTGAGTTCAGATTTGATTTGATTTTCTAGATTGGGATGGATCTTTCTCAACTTTTGTTGGACAGGTTTTTCATCATTTATCATTGGGATAGTATGTTGGATGATAGAAGTGTCATAAGTTTTGAGTTCATCGTAGTTCCAAGCAAAGACACTTTTATATTGTTTCAAAAGACGAACATATGCTAATTTTTCTTCAGGAGCTAGACCAAGGCCTAGGTTGATATTCTGTGGTTTGGTATCAGTTCCTAGATTTACTAATTCATAATTCAAAGTTGAACTTTGTAGTTTTGAATTGGTAGATCTTTTGAATTGATCTTTCAAATCATAAAGGTCTTCTAACTTGACTACTGACTTTGGCATAGCATTATTAGTGCTATCTTGTTGCAATTGTATGTCATGTTGGTCTTCATCAATTATCTGATTGGTGTAAGATCCTTCAGATGTGAGGAAGCTTACAATATCAGGATCATCATTGAAAATCCTCCAATTGGTAATGTTATCAGGAATTGAGGGTCTAAAGATTAATTCGATTGAAAATCGATCAGGGCTATAGTCTTCTGAAGGAATGAGCTTGGAAGCTACGTTAGCTAGGAGGTCTGCACTAGCATTCTGGAGTCTGGGGATTGATGAAATATTAAATGCTATAAAGTGTTCAGTCAGATCTTGAACTAAAGATTGATAATGCTTTAAATGACCTGATAAACAATGTATAGTATTGCGTACCTGTCTGATTACAATTTCAGAATCTCCGAAAACTTGTAGATATTTGATGTCTAATCCGATTGCTTTGTATAATACTTGGACTAAAGCCTCGTAGGAATGGTGTTATTTAATGCAATCGAACTTCCAAAGTCAAGTTAACGCAAGTTGTTTCTCTACGGACTAACTAACACGCATCACGTCTGCTCCTTCATTAGTACAAAATGGCTAATTTGTTACTAAAAAAACGACTAAAATTTGCATATAAACGACTATTTTTCGATCGGTGACCAATAGTAGCTAATTTACAGTATCTTATAACGTGACCAACTTTTGGTCGTTTTTAGCTTAGTCATTAATTGGTTATCTCAATTTTTTCATCTAGTTGTATATTTGGTCATTGATTTGGTCATTGATTTAGTCATTGATTTGGTCACTAATTTAGTCATTCATTTGGTCTTTCATTTCGTCACTGATTTAGTCATTCATTTAGTCATTCATTTGGTCTTTCATTTTGTCATTGATTTAGTCATTCATTTAGTCATTTATTTGGTCACTGATTTAGTCATTCATTTAGTCATTGATTTGATCTTTGATTTGGTCATTAAATGTCACAATTAATGACCAAATACACAACAAAATATATTACTATATGATCACCCAAGAAATCCAATTAATGACCAAAGAACTATGACCAACATGTTGGTCGTGTTATAAGATACTGTAAATTAGCTACTAATAGTCACATATATGCAAATTTTAGTCATTGTTTGAAACCAATTAATGACCAAAGAAATGTGACTAAATTTTAGTCGTGTTATAAGATACTGTAAATTAGCTACTAATAGTCGTATATATGCAAAATTTAGTCATCATTTGTAGTCACAAATTTATCATTTGCAATAGCCATTTATTCATTATATAAACGACTAATTTAGTAGTTTATATGCATTTCATTAATAATCATTCTAAAAACACAAAGTCACATATTTTAATTACAATACTAAACAACATCAAGTGCAACTATAAATAATTTCAACCACACAAATTATATTATATGAAATGTTAAAATATTACAATATGAGTTTCCAACTTTATATTAGTTGGACTACAATTTACACATGAAATGACGTTTCATCACTTCAAAACATTATCGTTGTGTTGTCAAGGCATTACAGGTGAATTCACCAACTCTGAAGACTTGATCATCAGTCTTTATATGTGTGTCTTATGTGAGATATTGGTTCTAAGGGTATCACCAAACCAATTCTCCTCTCTTTTTGCATTTGTCGCTCCAATGTTTTTGCTCTTCTCTTTTTTCAATTCATGCTTCTTACCATCAATACTGATTTCATTTTCTGAAAACAAAAGAAAATATAATGCATTGTAAGAAATGAAAAACAATGAACACTAGAATATAATATAAATTATACTATAAATAGTTTATACAACATATACCTTAACATCAACAATGTCAAAGCAATTTTCCTTTAACATCAATTTCTGCAAAATAAATGTCACGTTATTATTTCCCATTTCTCAACATGCTACATACGATAAATTGAAAATCACATAAAACTAAGAGCAAACCCTTTTCTAATCAAAATAAACAAACAAACAATGCCTCTAATAAAACTTCATTATAATATTAGCAAATGAAAAAAGAGCTAGTGGACCATTTGTGTTGTTTGACTTTGCCTATTTTTGTTATAAAGTGCTCAAGCTTCAGGAACCAACAAATGTGAGCATGAGCTAAAAACTAACCAACCATTCACTATTCAACATGAGAGATCACAAATAAACCACAAAATTGATCAGGCATTAAAATTGTGAGCAGACTACCTTGAAATTTTCTTCTTGAGAAATACCTCAAAATCCCCTCGTTTCTAATAAGCTTCCTGGCCATGTACCTCCATCCTTGATTTCCCTTGTTATATCTTGAATAAAGAATATCCCTTCAACAACCAATTTTGCGAGAGTCCTACCAAGTAACTCAAAAGCCTTGTGCGCATCAATAGTAGCATCCTCCAATGAAAATAGTACAATCTCCAACCTAGAAACATCAAAATTATATATAGTTATAATGTTGAAGAGTGTAACTAGGTAGGTCTTCCTTGTAATGACTATGTAACTAGCATTTTCACCGAGAGGTGCAAAGTAACTCCGGGGAGTGGGGAAAACAATAATTAAGTGAAATATATGGAAATTTTAGTTCATATATATCTTTCAAAGAATGTAATAGGAAGTTAAAATTTAAAAGAAAGTTACACTAACATAAAGGAACACTAATATATTGTCCCAGAATAATGGCATAGTAATGATGGTATCAAAGATCCTTCAATAGTTGCTCCAAGGAGATTGCTCTAGCTCTTCAAATGATTCAAATAACTGTCGAAAATAAATATTCAAACCTGCTCTAAATCCATCATCAAAAGGTTTTCAATGTGCTAGAAAGGGGTATTTAAAGGTTTTTTTAAAAAAACTTTAAATTGTTGCTACAAGACTGTTTTAAAGTTGGTCCAAAACTGCCTTCTAACAACTTTAAAAGATGTCATACAAACACCTTCAATAAACTGCTATACAAAAACACTCTATGAAGTAATCCATATAGAGAACACACCAATAGCCCAGAAGAGGGGAAATGAAAATTTTATCTGTAGTTACATTTTACTCTAAAAAATATTCATATCAAAATCTGTTAACGTCAAACCAAAATTTTGTAATTTTCAAGATCCTAAATTCAACACCAACTACCCAACAGCCTAGCAAACTTGACAAGAAGACCATGACTGTTCTTGTACACTATAAGACAAGATGGTCAACAATGTCATGAGTTATAGCAAGCACCTACAATTTTTTCTGCATGTCTTATCTTTTTAACTGATCCATCATCATGAATTTGTCTAGCATTCTCTCAATCATCAAAATCAGCATTGTCAAGCTTTAAAAATATGACATTCACTCCAATCTAGAAACAAAAATATGCATTCACAACTCAACTTACCCAGTATTCTGTTGGCCTCATTCTTAAGTTGTAATTAAGTTGATGCCATACTCATGCAGTAAGCTCCCGCGTCATGGACCACCATTCCTGCCCACTGAAAGAGGATGGCCACTCAAAGTCAAGCCACTAGTGTATGCCTTCAAAGAAGCATCACAAAATAATTCTAGAAACAATTCAATATCATATTGGAAAATCAATTCCTTCTCATCATGCAAGTATATTAGGTATGATAATTATTGTCCTGTAACTAACCACCATTTCTGGAGTTGGAAGTTCCCTGTCCTTTCCTCAATGTGCTGTGTATCAAGAAGAATATCAGTTAGAAACATCTCAAAATCTCAAAATCATTTTATGATTCATATCACAACTTTCAGACTGTGTGCCTGTCATGAGAAAGAATGGTCTATTTAGTATCTGGGAATCTCAATACTAGTAATATTTCCTGTCAACAAGGAGACTACAAAAGTACGACAAATTATCCCTTCTATATTCATTTGGAAATGATCATCGCTCTGCCATGCTGCCATCAATTACAATGAAGTTCTTGTTACCATTTGTCTTGACTCCAACAACTCGACTCACAAGAACACTAGAGTTTGCAACAAGAGATCTCCCAGGCTCAACAATGAGTGTAAGATTTCCAGATAATACCAGCTCTCTTACCTGAAGAAACAGCCAATGGTGCAAATATACATCTTTAAAGTGTCTATATATATTCTCAAAATAGCTGTAACAAGGCCAGCACAGTAAAGCTGGTCCAAAATTGCCTTCTAACAACTTTAAAGATGTCATACAAACACCTTCAATAAACTGCTATACAAAAACACTCTATGAAGCAATCCATACAGAGAACACACCAATAGCCCAGAAGAGGGAAATGAAAAGTTTATCTGCAGTTACATTTTACTCTAAAAAATATTCATATCAAAATCTGTTAACGTCAAACCAAAATTTTGTAATTTTCAAGATCCTAAGTTCAACACCAACTACCCAACAACCTAGCAAACTTGACAAGAAGACCCTGACTATTCTTGTACGCTATAAGACAAGATGGTCAACAATGTCATGAGTTATAGCAAGCACCTACAATTGTTTCAGCATGTCTTATCTTTTTAACTGATCCATCATCTTGAATTTGTCTAGCATTCTCTCAATCATCAAAATCGGCATTGTCAAGCTTTAAAAATATAGCATTCACTCCAATCTAGAAACAAAAATATGCATTCACAACTCAACTTACCCAGTATTCTGCTGGCCTCATTCTTAAGTTGTAAGTTGATGCCATACTCATGCAGTAAGCTCCCGTGTCATGGACCACCATTCCTTCCCACTAAAAGAGGATGGCCACTCAAAGTTAAGCCACAAGTGTATGCCTTCAAAGAAGCATCACAAAATAATTCTAGAAACAATTAAATATCATATTGGAAAATCAATTCCTTCTCATCATGCAAGTATATTAGGTGTGATAATTATTGTCCTGTAACTAACCACCATTTCTAGAGTTGGAAGTTCCCTGTCCTTTCCTAAAAAGTCTGCAGACTCGCAGACAGGCCCAACAACATCAAAAGTTTGAATTTTTGCCTTTGGGGCAAGTGGAGAAATTAGCTCAATGTGTTGTGTATCAAGAAGAATATCAGTTAGAAACATCTCAAAATATCAAAATCATTTTATGATTCATATCACAACTTTCAGACTGTGTGCCTGTCATGAGAAAGAATGGTCTATTTAGTATCTGGGAATCTCAATACCAGTAATATTTCCTGTCAACAAGGAGACTACAAAAGTAGGAAAAATTATCCCTTCTATATTCATTTGGAAATGATCATCCCTTCAATCATGCATCATCAAAAAAAGTTGGGTTTGCCCCAAGTCAAATTTATGTACTAACTTGGTAAGCTCCATAAAGGCTAGGCCTAATAAGCTCTGCCATGCTACCATCAATTACAATGAAATTCTTGTTACCATTTGTCTTGACTCCAACAACTCGACTCACAAGAACACCAAAGTTTGCAACAAGAGATCTCCCAGGCTCAACAATGAGTGTAAGATTTCCAGATAATACCAGCTCTCTTACCTGAAGAAACAACCAATGGTGCAAATTACAGAGGATAACAGAGATCACAGTTATCCACAGAGAATGGCGGAACAGAAATCTGAGGAACAGGAAGACAAAGGAAATTGTTTGACAGCCCAGAGAGATAATATCTTTAAACTGACCAAGATTGGTCCAGCTTCTGCTGAGGAGACAAGCTGTAAAGTAACCACAGTTCCTGAAGAGCCTATGGAACATGAAGCTATGCAGATAAACTGTAAAGTAATCAGAGTTCCTGAAGAGCTTATCGAATGTGAGGTTGCAGGGAAAAACTGTGACGTAACCAAAGTCCCTCAAGATCCCAGGGAGCATGAAGCTGTGCAGAACCAATCTCTAAATACCCATCTCAATGCCCTTGAGTTTAAATATGAGCCTAGAGACAGTTGTCAGGACTCGGGATCTGTACACCTAGGATCAGGTGAGTGTTCAGTCACTGAAGTTCTTACTGAATCCAAAGGAAAATTTTCAGTAAGAACTATGCTAAGTGATAGACCACTAAGAAGGTGGCAACTAGTGATAGACCACTTCTCAACAGAAGACGTGTCACAGATACCAGGGGGTAACTCCTCTAAATCACAGCAGTGGTCCAAGATAAAATCTCGCATTATGGGAAGCTTTAGGCTTGACTCGGAGCTGTTGAACCTGGACATATTTCCAAGCCCTTCACATAATGTCATAGATATCTTCTCCAAGTTTTGCAATACTTTACTGTGCTCTTGAAGTGGAGGCACATCCAACTTCTCCAAGTGAATAGTCTTAAGCTGAGTAAGTGAAGATAGGGCTGTAGACCGTTCACTGTGGCTTTCTTGTACCCATAATTAAACACTATGAGGACTTTCAGTTTCTTCATGTAACTCAAAAATGATGGAAGAAAGTATTTGGTTGAAGAAAAGAGTAATACCAAAGCCTCTGCCTCACCAAAATTCATCTCACACCACTGATCGTCTTCCATTGCACCTACATAGGTGAACCATAGAAGCAAAGCTAGATTAGAACATTATAGGTTATTGCATATATTTTCTAAGAGCTTTTGAATCAATGATCAACACCTAGATATCATTAAAGGTTTATGGTCTATCGAAATATGAAAATTTATTAAAGTTCTTACTGTCCTCCTATTTAGGCATAAGCAACCTCTTCCTACCAACTATGCTACCTCGGGATGCCAAATATAGGGCCAAGTCTCGCATTACATCATGTTGAGAAAAGTACAGCTCAAAGGCACTGCCATAATTGATTGCTTGGCTCCTACTACATCCAATTACCAAGACAACACAATGTATAAGACAGAGGAAGCTATGATCAAATGATATTGAGCACACAACAGTTAGAAATGAAGGCGCTTACCTGAGATTGCTTCTTAAATTCAACAAATTTCTGCTTGCAAGCTCTAACAAGATGACAAAAGCATCGTGCCACTCCATCTTTCGCACATAAATCCAAATATCCAATAATGCATCCACTGATATCTTTCTATCCTCTGGAAATGACCCCAAATCTAAGAAGCACTCCCGTGCTTCCTCATCCAGGGCATCAATACTGGTCTCCAAGCATCTAAGCCCTTCTTTGTGATAATCTGATATTGATTCCCCTTTTAAGAATTTTTTCTTGGCACCCTCCTAGGCCGGATGAGGCTGACCAGACCTTTACATTCCGCTTGCACCTGTGATTCATACATTAGCAACACTAGTGAAAATTCTGTAGGTGGAAACCAATCAAATACCAAAAACAAAAAGTTGTTGAAAGCATGAATAGTTGCCTGATAAGTATAAATTTCACTCACAGGTTTTTGTTTGATTTTTTATGAAGATGAATATACATATGGCTAGAATCTATTTTAATGGATTACCGATACCATTGTTAAGAGCATAGTAAGTACTAATATGGAATTATGTAAAACTATAATGATATCCTGATATGATATGCCATTGTAGTAATTGCTTGTAATTAGGGACATTTAGGAGAACACTGTGTCATAATCATTAAATTGAACCAAACTTAGTACTTGGTAAAATAATATATTGCATATAAATTGCATTACCTGCTTGACTAGCTGGTTGTCCGCATTACTTGGAATAGATTTCTGTCCAAAAGCCCAAAAGCAGAAAAGGGGCAGAGCATCGGCATCATCTAGCAATGGCAATTCATAAAGCCTGGTAGAGGTTGTTGTGCAGATGATAGAACGATCTCGGGTTGTCACAAGGGTCTTATAACCTTCACCTGTAAATGACAATTTTTCCAAAATTGCCATAGACCAGACATCATCCAACACCACAAGAGTTCGCTTGGCTCACCTGAGCAGCTGCTGCTGCAGCTGTCTATGTGCATCTTCGATATTCTGAAAATCGGGTTTCTTCCTCCGAACAATCTTCTCCCACATGGTCTCTAAAATTTCCCTCAGGTTTGGGGATTGAGAAACCGTAATGAAAATCACATTGTTTTGAAAAACACCTGCCATACATAAAAATCAATTTGTTAGGATTGAAATTCCATAAATTGAACAGAAATATAAATTAAGTGCAAAAGGGAAACCCTGAAGATCCCTTAAGATTCAAGAGACCAACACTCCTATCTGTGATTAATGAAGGGAAATCCTGAAGATCCTTTAAGATTCAAGAGACCAACACTCCTATCTGTGATTTTGACTATGGTAGAAACTTTGGCACCCATAATTATGTGCATCTCCAATCAGCATTTCCTATTAAACAGAAGAGTGGAAGGTCTGATATTTTTTCCTTTGACAGTCATCCTACATATGACATGGACTCTGATGAGGAATAAAAGAAGGCTTATCATATCATCAAGCCGTTTTGTGAACCATATGAGAGAAAGGTAGAAAGGTCCAT